>JAUELE010228768.1:0-12236 GCA_031471655.1 Diodora aspera | reverse complement strand
GGAGACGTTGCCAATGTCAGTGGTGTCACCTTGGGCATGTGGCTTTACTCGTAAATTGCTTCAGTTGACCCAGCTGATACTGGGTACTGGTCCTCCATCTGGAGTGTTGTTGACCTTCTGGCGCCTAGTGGCTGCTTGGGTTGCACCAGGGAACCGAGCGCTTTGAGCAAGCTATAGAAGCCTGGATTTAGCTCTATACAAGACTTCTATAATAATAATAATAATAACATACAAACCAAAAAACATGGTTACACATGTCAAACTGTGGGGATAAAACTGAAACGTTGAAGACTAAGAATTGGAACTCAATTTTATATTTTTAGAGCTCTGTAAGTATACATGTATATCAAAATTGTGGTTACACAAATCAACGTTGAAGGGCAAAATTCAAACTTTTCTCTTTTCAGGGATGCTTCCAGTTCGATGGATGTCTCCCGAGAGTCTGGTGGATGGTGTCTTCACGTCCAAGTCGGACGTGTGGAGTTTCGGTGTGGTCCTGTATGAGATTGTTACATTCGGCAGCTTTCCCTACCAGGGTCTTTCAAACAGCCAGGTGCTAGATTATGTCAAGCTTGGCAAAAGACTAGACCTGCCGGACAAATGCCCTGAAGAACTGTAAGTGGAACGCTATGTGAATAACAGTGTTGCCACTGGTCACAGAAAAGTCAGGGAAATTTGGATTTGGTCCTGGAAATTTGGAATTGGACCGGAAATTTGAAGTTGGTCAGGGAAATTTGGAATGGAGCAGGGAAACTTGAGATTGGGTAGGGAAATTTGGAATTCAGCAGGGGAATTGGGCACGCAAATTGAGAATTGGGCAGGGAAATTTGGAATTCAGCAGGGGAATTGGGCACGCAAATTGAGAATTGGACAGGCAAATTTGGAATTGGTCAGGGAAATTTGGAATTGGTCAGGCAAATTTGGACTTGGGCAGGGAAATTTGGAATTGGTCAGGGAAATTTGGAATTGGTCAGGCAAATTTGGAATTGGTCAGGCAAATTTGGAATTGGTCAGCGAAATATTGAATTGAGCAGAGACATGGAATTGGGCAGGGAGTTTGGAATTAGGCAGGGAAATTGGAAACTGGTCAGGCAAATGTGGAATTGGTCGGGGAATTTGGGAATTGGGCAAGGAAATTGGAATTCTATGCATAGGTCAGGGAAATTCAGGAAAATATTCCTAAAGTCAGGCAAAATTGCTATTTTAATTTACTCGGTATTGCACAGGTAACAGTTTTCAGCAATTTTTCAACTGTGCTACTGTTTGCAGAAATCAGTGAAAATTGCAGGAAATCAAGGTTTGTTACAAAATGCAATGGTATTGATTCTTTTCACTAACAGTGAAGCTTAATTATGATGCCCGGGCACCTCTATTTCAGCCTGGAGGGACGGAGCCCCGACACCTATGTGGTGTTGTCGAGTCCGTGGTGATGTGGCTGAAAGATTGCCAAAAACAAGCTTCATAGTTTTCTGTCAATTTGCTGTCAAAACATAGAATTTTTGGGTTTCAGAACTCGGTTTGTCTACGAGTGTATGTCATATCCACCCCAGGCGCGTCCTGATATGACGACCATCTGGAACCATCTGGATGAGAATCCGGAATTCCTTGTACCTTGCCTTGACGCTCCAATGACAAGTGTTGTAATGGAGGACACTAACTCAATAGAGATGGCACTGCCATCTTGCCAAAACTCGATCACCCATTCAACCCCCTTATCATTTCTCCATAGACGTTCTGCCACTTCGCAGGAGAAACTGTCCCCATCTCGCAAGACGTCCGCGTCTAAATTCACGCCTCTCAGACACACGAGGACGCTTTTGTCGGCTGCAGAGAAAAAATTCCGTCGGAACAGTGTAGGCACCCCACAAGCATTACACAGGGAGGCAGTGTCACTGATTACCTCCCCTTTGTTACGGAGTAACTCCTTTCAGCGTCAGCTTCCACTGGCAGTGTGTAGTGAACGTGGCGAGAAGGACAACAGCAGTGATTATTTTAGCGACACATCCAAAGAAATGTGTCAAACAATAACGTCGGTATGACGTCTACCTCAACTGCATCTAAAACTGTGTCATCTGTCGAAAAGTGCTATCGTTTGCATCTCTTCTGAGCTGAGTTCTCAAGGTTGTGATTGTTCAGTGACCGGTTTGAACTTT
This sequence comes from Diodora aspera, assembly GCA_031471655.1. Lineage (NCBI taxonomy): Eukaryota > Metazoa > Mollusca > Gastropoda > Lepetellida > Fissurellidae > Diodora > Diodora aspera. The sequence goes on along the minus strand of JAUELE010228768.1, from coordinate 10,083 downwards.
GACCTGTATGTACAGATGTTATTTATTCTGTCTCTAGTTGAAGTCTTGACATGTGAAGAAGACTCTAATTATACTTGTGTTTTGTGTTGGGTTTTTGTTGTTGGAAAATTTGTGTTTTGTGCGATACTTTTGTGACAAACTTGGTTTGAATTGTTGGACAAATATTGTGTTCTGTAACTGCCTTTTGTTAAGTGTCGAAATGTGTTTTTTCTAAATATTTTTTTCTGGGAATCAAAGAGTATGTTGGGTGAAAAAGGTGAAACTTGAGCAACACATTCATTATCAAAACCAGTTTTTTTGACAGTTTATACAATTAACAAATATATTTATACACATTGTTTGGTTCACGATTAGGATCAAACCAAAAGCATGGTCTTGCTACCAAATTTACAACCAATTTTTGTCAAAGGTTATGTCAACACCAAAGTCTTTGTCTGTTTATTACTCTTAACTTCCGAATTGAATTGAGGTAATTTCGAATTCATCTGTGAGATTTGGTTTTAGTTCTGTGCCCCAGCAATCTCCCAGCCTTGTCGGTTGTGGTTCCAGTCACGCCTGGGCACATCTCTTTCAGCCCGGAGAGATGGGAGCCCCAACACCGACGTGATGTTAGTGAGACCGGGATGATGTGGCTGAAAAATTGCCGAAAACCACGTAAAACCCCAAATCACTCACTCACTCACTCTCAAGTAAACGCATCTATGAGATTTGGTTTTTTTTCTGTGCTCCAAAACGAAATGTTTGCTTTATGTTTTCTATTTTGAGAGAATCATTTATTTCAATTGAAAAATGCTGTTCTAGGTGATAAATCTGAATGACTAGATTATGCTGCTCTCTGATTCATTATGCTTACTTATAAACAAATATGGACTCATTTGTCAATATTGTCAGGAATATCTCTGCTTTAATCATGATAAAAGATTCTCTAAGGCCTAAAGAATATTTTTTTGGTTCTGACAACCCGACCGACTCCCCAATTATGATACCATTAATTACCAACCCTATTATTTTTAGGGGCATGCAAACGCTGTTCAGTCATATTGGTATTATTTCAGTGTTAAATACCTTTCTTTCCCAAAGCATTCCGAAACAGGATGTTGTAAGATCCATTTATTAATGTAATTCAGTCTCTTATGACTCTCAGTGTAGGGATGACGCAATGGTTAGTGTGTCGGCCCAGCAATCTGCCAGCCTTGGCGGTTGAGGTTTCGAGTCCCGCCAGGGCACCTCTCTTTCAGCCCGGAGCCCCGACACTGACGTGATATTGGTGAGACCATGGTGATGTGGCTGAAAGATTGCCGAAAACCATGTAAAACCCCAAATCACTCACTCACTTTCTGTTTGATGCATACTAACCTGTTTTGGAGAAAAATGCTATCATTATAGTGCTGGTCCTCATTACGAGGGGGAGGGGGGGACTCAAGCCCCACGGCCTTACCAAAGTTTGGGGGAGGGGGCTTTTAAGCCCACTGAGGTCCATCTGAATCCGCCACTGGTCATCTACAGTTTTCAATGAATATCAGTGGTTAGGGCTTCAACCCAGCAATCTGCCAGCCTTGGTGGTTGGGGTTCGAGTCCTGCCTGGGCACCTCTCTGTCAGCCCGTAGAGACAGGCGCCCTGACACTGCTGTGATATTGGTGAGACCATGATGTGGTGAAAAATTGCCGAAAACCACGTAAAAGCCCAAATCGCATGCTCAGTGTATATCAGAATAATTAGCTGAGCTAATTTAATCAATGAGTATTATGACAATAATAAATGTTAGCGAGTTGTTTGGCTTCAGATGTTGTCAGATGCTTTAAGTCAGACTCTGTGTTCCAGATTCAGTGCAGCAAACCGTGCAAGCCACTCCCAGTTTGACTTCTTGCCCTTCGGCATGGGTCCCCGCAGCTGTATTGGAATGAGGCTTGCGTTGATGGAGGCAAAGATCACCCTGATACAACTCTTCAGATCGTTTCGGTTTTCACCTTGCTCCAGAACTCAGGTAAACAAAGTTTTTGCACCTGGAGTATGTTTTTTTAAAGTGATGACTGTCAGGATTGTCTAGATTTCTCAGTCTGGACCATGCCTGCATCCCCCTCCCATGCACCCCAGACTTAGCAAATGGCATCTGACCGTCGGACAAATCTGGTAAAAGTGCCTCTGGGCTGACAAAATATCTCAATACGGTAAAACTTCTAAAATTTCGAACTTCTAAAATTTCGAAGATGCTATTTTTGTCAAGATAATCAATTTATTTAACCTCTAAAAATTGGATTTTTTTCTTCGAAAAACCGAAAACCGAGTTTCTTAAAATTGGAATTTTTTCGAAAATCTGAAAAAAGTTTGGAAAAATCGTGATTGTTACCTTCAGCAGTTTTTTAAAATTTCACATTTTTCACTTACGTTTTGGAGGCAACCTCCAAAATTTCAAATTTTAACTCCCTCAAAGATAACTAATTTCCAACAATTCAAGTCTGAAAGTAATTATTTGTTTTCCTTCAAAATTTTAGAAGTTTTACCGTATGTCTCACCCAAAAGGTTGGTTAAATTTCTTTCAGCCATATGCCCATTTTATTTAGTCAAGTGCAGAATAAAAGTCAGCATCACAGGTGGGGAGCTGGATGATTTTGATACTGACGAATCAATGGTGATATCACAATTGCATTAAAAATACTGACTATTGCAGCAGGAATCAAACCCACGACTTTTAGATCTCATAACAATCAATATTTGTGCCCATGTATTTCAAAATCCCCCAACGAATCAGTGAGTGAGTGACTTGGGGTTTTACATGGTTTTCGGCAATCTTTCAGCCGCACGGTCTCACCAACATTATGTCGATGATGTGGCTCCGGTCTCTCCGAGCTGAAAGAGAGATGCCCGGGCATGACTTGAACCACAACTGCCAAGACTGGCAGATTGTTGGGCCGACGTGCTAACCACCCAACCCAACAAATGAGAAAGTTATAGCCCGGACAAGATTCGATGCACGCATGCGCATACACGGAATTGCCATTGTGATAACTATGAAGCCCTGGTTATACAAACCTCGATGGTGCGGTTATGCATGTCCGTTATCATCTGTTTCTCAATGTCGTAATGTTTCTGCCTCGTCTTGAGACTACGGGTGAGTTCCTCGTTCATGTGATTCGCCGAACTCAGTTCCGCTGTGAGTTCAATAACCTTCTTCTCATAAGACTCCCGAGTCTCTGTCAGCGTAGCTTTTATCTGTAAGAACAACCACCATCTTATGTCGGAAGCAACAACTGACAAAACGACTGGCAGAATCCAAATCCACACAGAAATGTACATTGTAACCCTATTTTTTCGGTTCCAAATCAGGACTTGCAATCATTGTAGTTGCTCTGCTGGTTTCTGGGGTAATATTCCTGTAATGAAACTCTTCCACTTATCAGAAGTGAGTGAGTGAGTTGGATTTTTACATTGCAGGGGGCAATATTTTAGCCATAGCTCAATGTGAGGTGCAAGAGGCACATCAGGAAAAGGGACAACACAGGAAAGAAAGAGAAAGTAAAAGATCCTCATTTTAGACAGCTCGTACAGCAAGCATGAGGATACTGGGGTCCTATTCTTTCTGGCGTTAGAAGGACACCCCCGTGAACCCCACAGGGTTTATCAGACGTGACAACCACCTTATGTTAGAAACAACTATTAACAGAAAGGCTGGTTGAATCCAAATCATCAATTTCACACCGAAATGTACATTGTAACTCTCTTTGTTCCAAAACAACCTGATTTAATTTTTTGGTTAAACTGGCACCTCAACCAAGTAGCCGCCATATTGTTATCTCAGTACCAGCGACCCCTTTTCAGTGGCTGGTCTTATCTATGTGATCAATCAGCACTCAACAATTCCACAACAATAAGCTAGTTGCCCGTCTGATGAGTCTCAGCTTGAAACAAAACTAGTCACCATCCACCACACTTAGAGTATACCCGCCCGCATAAAACCTCTGTACAAATATCATTAAGTATAAAGTTCTTACATGTAGATTATGTCCCCAAGAAACGAAATTTAGCTAAAACTAAAATTTGATAGGGTTCACCAAAAGTGTCATTTTATAGGGTGCCTTGTCTCCCCTTAATGCAATACTTCATTGGTTGTCTATATTTAGCAGAATTGTACTTTCCATATACACAGACAACTACAGAGATGCCAACCCCATTTTGCTCCAAATAGTATTCTTCTCAAAGAAAAATAGTATTTTGGAGAAAAACATAGTAACAGACTCTCATCACAGTTATTTTAATATGTCATACTATTTTTTCTCATTACATGCGTGACCTGCTTGACCTAGAAAGCCGATCAACATTGAAACAGCATGACTGCTACCGAAACCGGTTAACGAAAACGGATTGGCATTCGGAATAACTTCGTGAGACTTTTTCTATCACAGTGTCAATTAGCCTAGTAATGCATCTACAATGTTTCACGATATTGAGGTTGTAAAAAAAAATATTTTTTTTAAAATTTAAAAAAAAAAAAATAATTTAAAATCGTAGATATTTACTATACGATCGTAACATCGTATTTTCACCCCAAAATTCGTAACAAATACGATTTTTTTGTAATGGTTGGCATCTCTGCACCACGTTGGTGTAAGGCTCTGAGAGGAGGCACCCAGGCAGAACTTAAAGGCTGGCAGATCACTGGACCAACACTCTAGCCACTGAGACATCCTGCACCCAAAGAACCCTTAAAAACCATAATAGTCAATTACAACGATCCACTAATATTTCAGTATTATAACTTGTAGCACAACTTAAAACAGTTTAAATCTGATGACTGAATATCATTTCTCAATATAATCTATTCCAAGAATATTCACGTAAAGTCTCAAAACCATATATCTGAAATCAAATTAAACATGCATTACAAATATTTTGATTTCAATTTTTGTTGGAACAATTTGAATATTGGTAAAACTTAATCCACCATTATCATGAATAAGTATTTTAGACATCTCAACTCAGTACATTAATTCAGGCACAAGGACCTAAAATAAAAATTCCCTGCAATGCCATTCAAACATTTTCAAAAGGGAAGTGGCATCGAAATCTTTGCAATTTGAATGAATCACATATGTTAATCTAACCTCAGGCATTCAATTTCAGTCGAAAAACATTAAATTCTGACAGGCACTATTAGCAAGTGAGTTACAAGGCATGTGCAGCAGTGTATACCGCTGAATACATCAAATCTTAACATAGTTCCATACAGTGTCACCAGTGTATTACAACGAGACAGTAACAGTCTTTTCAGTCCTGATCGAGATCTAACCAGGAAGTGTTGTCATGACAAACTGCCACTGCATGTTTCCTAACTTCAAGTATGTCCATACACATACATGTACTCGGCATGCCTCTAATACCAGCCTTATTAAACATTGTCATAACTCCATGTTCTGAGCATGTACATGGCAATAGTGAGTGATTTGGGATTTTATGTCATCCCGCACCTTTGTATATGGCAATAGCTTGAATGCCAAGTTTAATTTGATTCTGTACAGCTTAGCATGCTCATGTACCCTCTGCAGAGCTTTAAAGACCTCCCAAATTCTGTCCTGACTTCCAACTTCATGAAACTGTCTTTGTTATATCCACGAGGTTAGTTTTGGTAAAATACCTGCAAGAGTGAGAGGTTGAAATGGTTTAACTTTGCTGTTGGCAGTATTTCAGCCATATGGCAACAAATCCTTAAGACAGTATCTCAGTTGGCATGCTTTAAAATGACAGTATAAAGATCTAACCATCATTCTGGTTGACAAAACAACTTAAAACTGGGCAACATGTCCTACAACCACTCCTAGATTGTTTTGAGAAATATGGACAAATGTTTATCACATTGGTTTTAAAATTAACCAAGTCACTAAGATTGATCTTAACTAAGATCGCTTTGTGAAACAGGACACTGATCAACGAAAACTTGTAACTGAAAGAAAGATTTTATTCATCCCAATGTCAAGCATTATAGATTTAACCTCTGCTTTTCTTATTTTCGTGGCTTTCTAAAATGAAACATGTCAAATATGTAAAGTTTCAAACTCATTACTTTGCTGGTTTTCATGTTTAATCAGCAACTACATGTACACAAGCATTAGTGTTCATCCATGCAGAACTCTTCATGCATGGCTGTAATGATGACTAATACCGCGACAACACTTGTGTCAACTCTGTTATTACTAGCCACAAGTTAAGGTCAAGGTCATAAACTAAATGCACATATTCATTAGATCAATCACGAACTATCGCCAAATTTCCGCTTGAGTGAGCTAGATCACCGAATAATTACCACTTAAATATATGTGGCGATCTGGGGCAGCCGTGGTCCACCCACAAACTTGCTCGATTCTCTCCAGTCCCGAGTGATACACTCTCTGTTTAATTCAGCTTAGTGTGAAAGCTCCTGAGAGACTTTCACGCTCGTGTTAATACAGTACAAAGTCACCCTTAGCCTGTACTAATATCTAACTGGCAGACACGATTCAGCGGCGACATAGTAAAGACCACCTCAAACTGTTGCCGAGACACCAAAATGAACTATACATCACAATGTCCTGAAATTTTATTCCGTCCTTACAAGCCAATCTATTATCCCAATGAGAATTTGTGTGACACACATTCATTTTGTTGTCTTATTTAATTAAGGGCTGGACTTACTTTCTACTCTTTATCTTGAAGTGATGATACAAGTCAGTACTAAATGTGACTAAAAGAGAGAATACACTCAGATTTACTGTTTGCTCACTTCCAAGTCCACATGAAATGGCAGGAGTAGCACTGATCGGCCTGTTGCAAATGACACTGACAAAAAGCTACACTCCATTAAAATCAAAGACCTAATTAAATCGGCAAGGAGTTTGTTATTTTTTTGTTATCATTTGATTCCAGAACAAGACTGAACATACTTGTTTAAAGAAGAAATGTAAGAAATGTATACACAGCATACAAAGAAAATGAAGCCCGCCCAAGTCTAGATATTTAGCAAGTCTAGGAATTCTCAGTTCAGGATATCTCTGGGCTCCTTTTCTAATTTTATTACTTTATTATTTCATGAAAATAATTTCTGCAGATTAAACCTATAACTGGGACTAAATGTTAGTCTAGTGAAAAGTCTTTACCTTAAAGTTGGATATATGTTGTCAAATTCAATGCTTTCTCTTCGCAAAATAACTTTGTGAACAAAAAGATACATAAAAATATGTACAAACCCAACTGATGCATAAAACAGCATGTTTAATTCATTCGCCTAATCTCTAATTATGATAAATATTAAAAGACTGGGAAGTCTTTTGAAAAACTGAAAGAGAGGTACCTAGGACAGATTTGAACCCGCAACCACCAAGACTGGCAGATTACTGCGACGACACGCTAACCACTGCGCTAACCCACACCCGCCAGTATGACAAACAAGGAAGAGGGAAATATTAAACATTTAACACACTTGTACTAGTAAAGCGTTAGCCAACAATACAATGGTTACTAGAAACTAACCAATGACAGGAAGCTTTACATTGCTGGATCAGTTAATGAGTGAGTGATATGTTGCTAAACTTCGCTGTGGGAGCCAGTTATTGAAGTTTGTGTACCATAGCATCCTCGAAATCAAGGGTACATATGACTCCACAAACAGTCTGTCATATACCCTGGAATCACTCCTTTTCACGACGATCATCTCAAGGTGGGTATTTTGACCAAACAGTGAAGATTCCACAGCGAAAGCTTGCGTCCGATAATGTGGCACATCTCTCCTAACACTCGGCAAAGTAAAGAATGTTATGTGTTTAAATTTATCAAGAGTCACTTCTTGTACAGTGTATGCAACATATCATTGGTTGTCTATATTTAGCAGATTTGGACTTTCCAGACACACAAAACAACTATGGTGAATAGGAGTACATCCAGGGTATATGATGGGCTGTTGGTGGAGTCGTATCAGCTCTGGATTTCAAGGATGGTAAAACAGTTATAATTACTATATATGCAAATATGCAAAAACACCAACAGCAATCATACATTGAAGCCATGTGATTTGTAAGACGCAAGAAAATGTAAGAATACTCAAAGACAGAATGAAAACTGAAAGCAATTAGATATCATTTCACTCAGCTTTCACAAATGCTAATACTAAAAAGTTGACCAAAAAGTCCAATGAATGTTTGAAATTTAGACAATGTTACACCGTACACAGTCATCAATTATTTCTTAGAAAATATTTTGAATATCTTGGTGTTTGTTGATTTTGGTGACTAATAAGTTCACTGCCATGTACACGAGAATGATCTAGGTCAGATCTAAGTGGACTTTCCTCAATAAACCTGAATGATTAATGAAGCGTGATACACACCTGTGCTTTGATGTGGGCAACCATGCTCAAAGACTCTACCTTTAATAACAGGTGAATCAAACAATGTTACCAGTCGTCCTATAATAATCTCCATGGTATATAATAACAGGTTTGGCAGGAAGTAAGAATAAAATTGTTATAAGACTTCAGGCTACAAGAGACACGGGAGAGCACATTGGTTATTATCTGCCTGCCTTGGCCGGCGTAGTTTGAATCCCGCCAGGGTATCTTTTTTCAGCCAAGAGATCGACCCCTGAAACTGAATCACATAGGTGACACCATGGAGATATGGCTGAAAGATTGCCAAAAACCATGTTAAATTCCAAATCACTCACTCACTTTAGGCTACCAAACCCGTGAAGTATATATTCTTTCAATTATCCATTATTTAAGATGCAACAGCTCCCTAAGCTAGCGATCCTCGAAATCCAGGAGATAATGACTCCACCAATGTCCATCATATACCCTGGAATCACTACTATTCACGACGATCGTCTGGGGTGGGTATGTTGACCAATCACTGAAGCTTCCATAGCGAAAGCTTGCATCCAATCGTGTGGCGCATCTCTCCTAAAACTCGGCAAAGTAAAGACGTTATGTGTTTAAATTTATCAAGAGCTACTTCTCGTGCAGTGAATGCAATATTTCATTGGTTGTCTATATTTAGCAGATTTTGGACTTTCCATATACACAAAACGAATAGGAGTACATCAAGGGTAATGACGGACTTTGGCGTTATCATTATGCCCTTGATTTGGAGGATGTAAACTGACCTGATCAAACAGGTCTTTTTTAAACTAAAAGACTTGGCAAGTCTATCACAAGAAGTCTAGGGTCAGATGAAATGTGGAAGGAAACACAAGACTCACTTCAATAAATGTACACGTCCTTAAATGCATATCGTATATTTATAATTGTAATGAAACCAGCAGTAAGAGCGAAAGCAAATACCCACAGAAAAAACAGCACTGTGTAATTTATAATGCTGCTTGACAGGTTCTGAAACAGGAAAGTAGTTTCGCCAACATTGAATTATTTGGTTTTCAAACTTGAAAAAAATCTTCAATAGGTTTATATTTTCCTTCTATAGTTATTCAAAACTTGATCCTGCTTTAACCCAGTTGAGGTCTCACTTCAGTAACAGACCAACTGTTATTCTGTCTGCAAAGCAAGTTATTATTCGAGGTCAAACCAACCAGTGTCTCCGACAACATCTGTTGTCAATGCCACTGCAGGCTTGTCAGGCCTGGTAAAGAATTAAAAGCAGATTTTCCACTCAGTTCGGATTTAGTTATACTCCAGGGCCAGGAAGATAGGATTAGGGTCACCGACGGCGCGCATTTCCACATATAATACATACACTAAGCAGATAATAGGCATTACTCTGTAACGTTATTTGAGCAGTGTTAAAACAGATGACCGACTTCACAAACCTGTGTTATATTTACATAATAAAGCAGGATTTACGTCATATTCCCAATTTTAAATGTCACTATATTCTTCTTCTGCATGTCCTGTTCTACGCCTTTTCCAGCACAGCACATACTGGGTGTGGACATTGCAGGAAACCACACATCCTAATTAATTAGCTGGGTGATTGAAGGTGGTGAAACATGTGACCTACTGCTGGTGTGGATAATGTATGATCTGAGCTTATAAAGAGTGAGTGAGTGAAATGGATTTTTACATTGCAGGGGGCAATATTTCAGCCATAGCGCAATGTGATGTGCAA
>JAUELE010228746.1:0-12236 GCA_031471655.1 Diodora aspera | reverse complement strand
TACCGATACACATAGCAATTTACAATTAATAACAAGAGAGCGATTAAAAGTGACTTAGGGACTTGACAAAAGTCTAAATCTGCAACAACGTCAACAATTTACCGATGGTCTGAATTTTCTGTCTCTATTAAATGGCATGGCGGTCACAAGATAGATACGGCCATTCAAAAGGCTGCAAAACCGACAAACATGCCATATCTCTTGTGTAAATTGTTATGTATATTAAATTTCATCGTTAAATAAGTTGTTTTTTGAAAAGAAAACACTGAGTTTGGCCACGTATCCAGCCTAAAGTTCTTGACAAATAGCTAGGAAAGGCAATATAGTCCCGGTAATAATAACCTACCTCTGATTTTACATACATTTACGGAACTTGTCTTGACAAAAGTCTGGGGTAAAAGCTGTCTACATTACTGACCAGAGCTCAGGGAGGGGGATGAGAGGGTCAGACGATGTGTCGCCACAACAGGTCAACTATATTTCTCATGTACACGGTCTCTTTGATGTTGGACGTGGTGACTATTTGCAAGAGGCTACCTGGCGCGTTCACTTGTACAGGTGGAGCTCACAATATTTCTATCTTGTCGCTATAGGGTGTACCGACACTACCCTTTTGACAGCTGGGACGTTTTGGACCACGAGTTGAAGTTTTTAAAGTTGAATACGTAGTCAAATTTTAATGTTTTCTTTTTGCAAAATAACTTTGGGAACGAAAAATATACATTAAAATATGTACATACCACGACTGATGCATAAAACACATAGCATGTTTAATGCTTTTGCCTACTCTCTAATTGAAATAAATATTTAAAGACCGGGGGCTCATTTAATAAGAAAAACGTTCGCAAACTGTCTTGTTGTGTTCGTTGATACGTTCTACTTTATATCGGTTATTGCGAATACTGTACATTTATATGTTTTGAACAGCCTGCCATGCACGCAACAAGTGGTCGTGGATAATCTGCAACAACCTAAAAAATTTACCGATGCTCCCAACAATTTTCTCGATCGTTTGTAAGAGCGTCAAGACACCCAGTCTGCATTCGGCACAACTCTGTGACACTATTTTTTTTATCCAATTATTTGGTAATCTCAATGCCGCGACGCTTAATGTTTCACACAGACACAGTAGGATTCGCTTTCTGCTGTCACTGTAAGGAGCCTACTTAAAAATACAAACTGAATTTGTCTCAATCTGCCAGGATAAAGGGAATATGACGTTATTTACTGACGCAAACGCTTTTATTATGTTTAATGTACAGTACATGTTATTTATTTGACACAGAATGCTCCAAACATATGTCCTGCTTGGGAACATGTATCCAACTTAAACTGCGAGTTCAGGGAAGTGTTTGCGGGATATCAGATCACTATTTATTTATTACATTTAAGCTTAAACCTTCTCCTAAGTGAATGAATATAAAGTGATTGTATAAATGCTCGTTAACAACTTGTCATCATTATTTTGATGTAAGATATATGATTTCATTAGTGCTGTGTATTAATGTTGGCTTTCATTTATTACTGAATAAGACACAGAAAAGATGACATTTCGTTTATATTTATAAAAGAAAATCTTGATGTTTGAAAAAGCAAATGTTTAAATGTCGTTTAATCAAAGAAAAGAGACAAAATGTTAAGGTAGAAAACTGTACGTCCAACAAGCAGATCTGTTGTATCTTTGTTGACAGTGTGGACAGGTTCATGCAGTAGATAGTTTCTGCCATAGAGGGACCAATCTGTTCTTGAGACGGGGTCGAGGTGGGCTTCTTTGGGGTCATAAAAAATGATACTGGATTCGCTTGGGGTCATGAAAAATAATACAGGCTTCGTTAGGGGTGATGAAAAATGATATAGGCTTCGTTAGCGGTGATGAAACATGATACAGGTTTCGTTAGGGGTGATGAAAATGATACAGGTTTCGTTAGGGGTGATGAAAATGATACAGGATTCGTTAGGGGCGATGGACAAATGATACAGGCTTCGTAATGGGGTGATGAAAAATGATACTGGATTCGTAAGGGGGTGATAAAAATGATACTGGATTCGTAAGGGGTCATAACAAATGATAAGACTTTGTTAGGGGTCATGAAAAATGATACAGGCTTCGTTAGGGGGGTCATGAAAATGAAAAATACTGAAAAACCGAAAATGTGCTGGATCAACAACATTTGTAATATGCATCTAGGTAAGGTCCCCCTCTCCAACCATCTCTTTAACACAAGACCAGTCCCTTAGCATTGCACAAAGAAATGATCTGTGAACTAGAAAGAACTATCTACGCCTTTCCTACATCGCCCCTCCGCATACTCTTCCAACAACGCAGTATCTTGTATCTGTTGACCAAACGTTTTTGTGAGTTTTCTGTTTAACTATTTTAGGAAGTGAGTTAAATATAATTATGTTTATATAAGGGTTTAAACTCTGGCAGATTTCAAGTGGTTTTTTTAAAAGTTACAGTCCTGTGGCATTTTTCAGCCATGGAAACAACCACCCTTTCAAATGATTGCTTTTCCAAGAGATATTTTGCTTTTAAAGATAAAATCATGTTATGGTGACTAAATTATGTGACAGGTTTCCTGTGTAACCCGGATGGAAGTGGTTTCGGCACGAGTTCCGGTATTTGCTATAGCAGACGACACCACGTTGTGTCACCATGGTTGACGTTATCTTTGACCTTTCTGGTGACCTTGGGATCGAAGGTCAACGTCAGTAAGCCTCAGAAAATCCTTGAGTCAATATTTGGTGATTGCCTTGAGACTTAGCTGATATTTTGGGGAGTCCGAACGGAGACAGCGAAATATCCCCAAGGGGAATAACTGCTTGTGAATGAACTCAAGTCACGTGACTCCCTTGTCGTTCAACTGCGGATTAGACATGATGTTAAGTATTCGTAAAGGCCTAAGGACTTTGAAAAAGCTTTTCATTTTCAGTCTATGTCAAGGAAGGTTTTAACAAGAGCAATTGAGAAAGAAAAAACGCACAAGTTTGACAATTTTTAAACTTTCAAGACCTTTTCGAAGTGATAATATAGCTAAAGGTTAAATTATGACAAAGCTATAAAAGCTGGTAAACTAAATTCCAATAGGCGCTAATTTAATTTACTATACTGACGTCCAAAAGAAAGTATACCAAATGATTTCAGTTATTTTCCCTTACGTCTTTATGCTATAGTTGACCTAAAGGATGCTTGGATTTCGGTGAGTGTAATTTGATTGACATGATCTCATTGACAAATCTTCCAAGTCTTAAAGGGATATCTCTTGTATATCCAACGCATTTGTGAATTGATTCAGTAGTCTCTCAAACTTTTGGTATATTTTCTTTTGGACGTCAGTATAGTAATTGGTTCTCTTTCATTCAGTAAACTAATGAAGCTACAGCCCCCCTCCAAAAATAATAATATGCATGTCTGTGATTTACTGAAACAATGTAAAGTGGACGTTGATGGTTGTGCATGAAGGTGGTAAATACCTATGTGACAACAGTTTAGAGTATGTTTCTATGTCTTGAGAGCAAAATAGCAAATGAATAATTCATTATTGCTTAACAGAATACACAAAGTTGCATCACTTGCCCATGCGTTTATGCTCTCAGTGATAGACTATTGCAACAGACCCGTGTATGGTCTTCCACAACGAGTGTTGAAGATCATACAGGTCAAAACCCAGTATGTATAATTAAAGTTGTAACAGTTTCCTTTAAATTCTAAACCTAGGGACAAAATTCTATTGTTCCCATCTATCTTAGAGAGTGTGAATTGGGTTGACTCTAGTCTGTCTCACAGTCCCTGAACATTATTATCTCTGTAACCAGCGTACTTGAAATATAGCAAGTCTACATATGCTCAGAAATTAGGATTATCTCCGGGCTACTTTCATGGTTATTATTATTTTTTTAGTGTTATGAACGTAATTGTTGTGGATTACCCTTTTTTCTGGAAGTAAATGTTAGTCTAGGTTGACTCTTGTTCTTATCATTGCTATGCGAGTATTTCCAATCAGTGAAATATTCAGTGACAAATAATGCTGTCTTTGATCATTTCCTTTTATGTATTCTTGAAAGTAGGTATAAATGTATTATACAGAACTGGTCTCGTGTCTAATCAGCCGAATTTCAGCTATCCCTAACCTTGCAATTCTTATAGACTTGCCAAGCCTCTTAAGAAAAGGATATGTCAGATTGAGATCACTCTCTAAACTGTCAGCCAAATAATGAAGTATTTCCAATGATATTTGACATACCACAATTTGGATATATTATATTTACCTGCAAATTGCATATACTTGAATACAAGTGAGCAGATGGATTGAACATACTTTCCAGCTCGCGTTAGTCTGTCTCCTAGACCCTAGAGCTTATAAAGAAAATGAGACTGTCCAAGTCTAGATATTTAGCAAGTCGAGGAATTCTCGGCTCAAGACATATATCGTTTTATGTGTTTATTTAAAAAAAATATATATTACGAACATAATTTTGTAGATTAAGCTTATATATGGGACTAAATGTCAGTCTAAGCTCGCGTATGTATGTTTATTTTCAACTTCAACGTGTGGGTTCGGGCCATCAAGTAACTGGAGACGACGAAGATAACTGGGCTGAATATGAAAGTGACGAAGGTCGCCGTAGGTATCCAGTAATAACACAGATGACCCCTGCTAATATACGCAGTAAACTTATTCTTTATGTGACCATGAAATATTGAGCCACACGGAAACGCCGCGTGACACAGCGCCACCTGGGAGATCAAGTAAAGGTTGTCTCTCTTTTCTTGGGCGGCTCATCCTTGCCCTGACTGGCGCACAGGTGATTCGAGAACAATAAAATTAAAATTTTCATTTCGACTGAGATCCTCGCCACGTGAGATGGAATACCGCATATGTTTGACCTCAATGTGCTTTTGTGTTCGTTTGTTTCTTTGTAACTTCAAACTCTGTGCCTGAAGAGTAATAAATATATCCCATCATTGCGCTGTCTACGATCAATATTTATGTAATTGGAAGCCAACCATGCTTAAATACGCTCTGTAAAAATCTGTAAAATATATCAAAGGATTTCAATAAAAGCGCCACCGATGCCGGAAATAAGTGGTGATATTCTAGAAACTGCTTGTTTATTATTGTAAGTCGTTTATCAATAGCGGAACAGGCAAGTCTTTAAATCTGTGATTTATGGCCACGGTTCTAAAGCCCCTGTGAAAGCCGCGATAGCCTAAACGTCAACCTGTGTTTGGGAGTACACTTCTGTGAAGTATATTTCATTTGAAATGATGGAGTTGTCAGTTCTTGAACGAGAAACCATGACAGATTTCTTGATATCTGTACGCCTCTCTGTTTTGATATCATTCTTTCTTCGTACGCATGTGTTTCAATTTCCGATCTCATGTTCTGAAATGTTTTTTAATCCCTCCGTTATCTTTCTCTTACTCCCTCCATCTCTCTCTCTCTCTCTTCCCCTCTCTCCATCTTCTTTATCCCCCTGTTTAGAATCTCTCTCCATCAGCGGGGCTTCCTAGAGTGACGTGGTGTCACTATGGCCAAAGTAACCATCTCCTGCTTTCATTTGTCCGTGTACTCTACTGTCTTCTGTATCACGTAGCCTAGTCTCTATCACAGATGCTGAATAACTAATATTATCCTATGCCAGTCTACTACTGTAAGTCCACACCCTTTAGTTTAGCAAGTCTAGATAAAGGCAAATTCAGCTTGTTTCTGGGCTCCTTTAGAATTTAAATGTTTTTAATTAAAACAAATCCAACAGTTTATAATAGTACATGTACATTACAATATTGCATAATAATATTCTAGAGACTAATAATTGGTCTACACGTAGCCTCATGACTAGACCTTTGTTAAGATCTTAAATCAAGGTGTGAAACTTGGCCTTGCTCTGTGATGCTGCTCTACTAGGCCCGTCTAAGGCACAGGTTCAAAAGAGCCACAGTTTATCTAGACTTTCAACAAGTCTCTGTGACCATGTTGGTACTATAATGCACTGTTTCCTACTGATATCCCTTTAATCAGTGTGCCAACCACAGGCTAAGTCGCAGCTTGGACCGAGAAGGTGGCATATACCGATACATATAAGTAAAATATCGGATAAGTAAAACACAATCCATGGTCCCTTGAAATTTTACTTATCCGAATTTCACTGTATAGTGATTTACATTAGACTGATTAGGACTTTGGGACTTGACAAAAGTCTACATCTTATAGTGTTTTTTCTCTCTCTGCGTATGTTTAAGCAATTGTACAGCTGTTTGGGTCTTGACAAAAGTCTACCTCATGACTGACATGCCTCAAGGAACGTATCATATACGCTCTTCATCTGTCTATCCTCTATCTTGATTGGCGTCCGTCCGTCTGTCCAACTGTACATACTGTATCAATCTCTCTGAAGTCGCTTTACTTGCACACAAACCGTAGACCGAGAAACGCGGATGAATACAGCTTGCATCTGTGTGTGGCCTGTCGTCATCCACTCAACCTGGGCAAGCCAGGTATTTAGTGCTATGTCTACACAACAATCATTGTCCCAGTCGCTTACCATCAACTTTAATGGAGGATGCAACGTGCTCCTCTCAGCTTAGGGAATCTCCAGACCTTCTTAACATACTTGCTTTACTTTTGTTGCAGCGCATAACGTGTTTGGTTCATACATTGTTGCGTGTCTCATCCCTCTCTTTTAAATATTGATGCAACATGACTTCATGCAATCGCTGCCTGGCGTATGGCATCTGCAGTTTAGTCTTTGTACACCTACGTTTATACAAGCACTTGTGTATTGCATTGCATATAACTGTTTGTATTCATGTTACTCTTAGACCAATACGTCTTGCTGCTTTAGTCCAATGTTACGATACTTGTACATCCACCCACTAAGGGCGGATCAAGGACTTGTTTAAAGGGGGGGGGGGTCACAACATAGGTCGTGAACGATACCATGTTCTAGAGAGGTCTGGGGCTTGTTTGCCCTGGACATTTTGGAAAATTAACATGCAAAATGGTGAAATTTCAGCCTATTTCATGAGTTTTCATGATATTTTTGGGGTTCATTTGGTGTTAACATTTTAGTGTTAGTCTAACAAAATCGAGTGTTTCCTCCAAAAGTGTTATCAGGGAAGCCTCCAGTTTGGCACCTCTGGCGCAGATATAGCTGGGAACTGAGCCCCTTTTGGCAAAATCCTGGATTCGGCCCAGATTGGTGTTTGAGCTGGTTACAGTAGTGGCCCAGGGCAGTGACAAGGTTTACAAGATATGCTATAATAGTCAAGTGATAGCTCTGGCATTGGATGTACTCTTCATTGAAAGTCTTACATCAGCTCATGATTAGGTTCAAGTCTTTTGTTTGCTAATAGCCCACTTGACATGCTCGCGTTTAACTTCTCTAGGTCCTGCTCTCTGCTCCATATATCAAACACTTATACCCTAAAGTCCCATCAAGGTTTAATTCGAACAGCGAGTTAATCTATTACGGTAAGCGGAGGCTAATGTTCAGAGAAGAGATTTGTTTAGCCCGGTAGCCGGAGCGTCGGACGGTCTACTCACACAAAGCCGTGTCGAGATTACACTGTCGACATAGTCTCTCTGGCTGGCCATCAATGACGGGTGACGGCACAGCACCCTAACCCACTAAAACGGAATAGACCGCATTTTTGTGGTTGGCTATGATATACTATTAAAGGGACGGGGGCAATCTTATTGACGTGAAGCCTTTGGCCCCACAGGTCTCCAAGGAGAGTCGAGCTATGGCTTACCAGGATCACACTAGCGGCTCTGGTTTCCCGATAAAGCTGATTTCTTACCCTCTCGGTTGATATAAGCGCTCTGTGGGTAAGCAACGGCTTGCAAGAAAACAGTGTTAAGAGATTCACTGTTTTAGCACAATCCGACACTTGCTCACTGGTAATCAGTGGTATTGTATACTAGTCGAATCAGATTGATTGTAAATGTCACGCTATGTACTTGACGTCAGGAACAAAACGTGTGTATGTGCTGCTAGGATAAGTCTTTGCAGTGTATTCTGACAGAACCAACAGACTAAAACATATACAAGATAGCAGAAGTAGCCGGCAATGTATCCCTTACCGATCAAATGGAAATAGTTTGTCCCTCACAGAATCTTAAAGTGCCTCTCTTAACTTATGGTTATAATTTTTAAAGATGTATCAAATCTAAGATAGCTGACACAATCTGAATCAAGGGTTAAGCGAAGGACTGCTGTTCCATGCGGTGTATATACTAAATTCTAATTATGAAATTCAAACTAAGTTTGAGATAAATAATAATAATGATATACTAATAATGTTGAAATTTCTCGTCTGCATCCCCAGTACACAGTTGTCCGACTCCCCATTGTTCTCGGTGCCCTTGGTTTCGTTCCTCCTGATCTGAGAAATCAGATCAGGAATGTCCCGGGTTTCAAAAGGGAAAGAACAATAGGTCACAGATTTCACTGGTGGAACTGTCAAGCTTGTAAAAAGGCCATCATGTAAATCCTTCGCTTATTAACTGACATAAACGGACCCCGTATCAGATTCTACATTAAAACATAGAAGATTGTCGAATGACACAAATATGCCCGGTGTTGAACGTAATGAGGTCAAGCCAAGTTCATACAGCTCGTGAAACAAAAAGACCCTTTATAGTCACACTGCTCAAAACCATGAAAATTAATAGGGTCTTCCCAGAAGATGAATAATTAATCCCCATGGGGCCATATAACTCTTTGCTTGAACGTGTTCTTGGAGTTCCTTTATGGATGAACGGAGCATCTAATATTCTATATTATGCTGGCGTGGAACAAATTATCTTGAGTATTATTATGTTGATGCACTATATACTCAGACCAATTATTGAAGGGTCAGTATAATGTTCTACAACTGTCCAAAGTCTTAACATTGGTAAATAAGTAACTGAGTTTTACTGATAAATGTTTATTTTGTAAAATGAACAGTGGAAATGTTGCATGATAAGGAGGTTGCGTTCGTTCGTTGCTTTTTATACTCATGATATGTTTAGGTATTTTTCACATTTCCAGTCAGTTTTAAAGTACAGATTTTAAGCATGTTTTGTTTTCAGCAAGTCGCTACATAAACCGTCAATGTATTATCAATCATCGTGGAATTTTAACCTAACAGCTGCAAAAAACATAGTTTTAACAGTGCCATATATACCTATCTCAATGGGTGACCCTACAATAGTTGGAATATGTTGGATGCATGTTGGAATCAATCTCTCGGAATGCGTTACAGTAAAATCAACTGAAGCACTATGCAAAAATATACTGACGAGCAAAATTAAGTATACAGATTAGTTTGTAGGAATGATAAAGAAGGCAAAAACACAAGGTGATGGAAATCTCTTATTTCGAAGGTATAAACAGTTCACGAGGTGTCAAAATTGATAAACGCAATACTCACCATTAAATGTCAAAATGACTGTTCTCAAACAGTATACATTGAAGGTAAATTGAGATCGTCAGTTTAATATATAATAGTACTTAAGTGATGTAGAATACATTTATAATATACACAGCACCATTAGAAACGCATCACACAGTCAGCCACCTATGAATAAATGATGTATTGACATTATATTGTCTCTAGGGAAAACATGTGTTCCTGTGAATGTGTAAAATATATAGTAAGTCAGCAACCTTATAAACTGACGAGGAAAAGAAAGTATACCGAATAGTTTTGTGGAACCATAAAAAAGGCAAGATCCAAGGTGATCCAAACATTTTACTTCGAAGGTATGAGGATTGGACGATATGTCAAAACTGTCATTCATAATAATCACCATTAAATGTCAACAGGATCGTTCTCAAACTGTATCGGGGGTAATTTGTTAACAAGTAAAACGTTTCGGAATACTATCTTATGATCGTGAGCGTGTTTATGAACCTTTCGATGTATCTTCTTAACAGTGTTAAAGGTGTGTGATTTATATAATGAACAATTTCACTGAAGAAGCCCCCTGCCCAGCTTCCTTGGGGCTGGGAGTGATATTACACCCCGACCATCTGTCTCGGGTTAGCGGCTGGCTGACACAGCGACCATCGTCTTTGTCTTGCTGGTATCGCGAGTCAATAATTGTCCCATTTAGCCAGCTTTTTATACTCTTTCGACTTAACAAACCTTTCAGGAGACATAAAGAGACAAGCTGATGTATTACTATTACACATGAATTACCATTTCGTCTCCTGTCTGTCTCCTGCGTGTATTGTATGCGAATCCCGTCTTAACCACTCTCTTCCTTGCTCTTTTCAGCGCCTGCGACCGTCAAACCATGCGACAATACAGAGCATTGTCAACGCCATAGGCATCTACTCGAATGTGCCGGCGCCATGCTGTGTTCCCGACATCTTGTCCTCTGTTACCCTTCTCTACTTTGACGAAGACCGTAACGTCGTACTAAAAAACTACCCGGGAATGACTGTCCAATCCTGTGCCTGCCGATAAGCGCAAACCGGAACCATGTGTAGAAGGAAAAATACCAGTCTGGATGAACAAGAGGCACCTCATCAAAATGTGCCATGTAGAAGAGTTCTCAGGTACCAGGTTCGATCCCAGACTTTCACCGGAAGTCACGTGATGGAGACTGAACGTTGTAGATCTCAACATACACTGGTGGTTGTTGTTGTTAAGATATAAGAATTCACACGATTGGCAAATGTGTATAAAAGTAACATAATTTATACGTTTGTTACCTCAAACCTGTATGTATTGCATAATTAACGATGCTGAGGATGAGAGGGACATATTCGGGGTCCAGATATGTGGACGTGTGAGACGTGACATTCAATCACACGCCACCTAGCGGCCCCTCGTCAGACCCCTCTCGCTTTATTATTATCAGGAAACACGTATCGTAAAAGTGAGATGTTCCGAGTGCGCATGCGTGGTATTGCAAGAAGTCGCTAATGGAGTGTCATTGTGACGTGACTGGTCCAATGCCGGTATTCATGGAGAGATGTGAAGGGACTGGTTAGCTGTGACACTCTATGTGCTTGTGTATGGTGAACAATTTCCCCACTTTGCGGGTAGGTGATGTTTTGTGAAAGTGTCAGACATACGGACAGTCGGACGATGGACTGTCAGTTATATCTACCTCCATATCTCTTTGGCTGGTCTTCAGGCCGTTGACAAAGAATATCTTTGTTGACAGAGCAGCACAAACAGCCCCCAGCCAGGTTGTTTGTTCGCGTGTACAGACAAAATGACCAGTATGAATGTATTATCATCGTTTGTACAGCACATATATTTCTCGTCAAACCATCGACATAGAGTTATGTCCCTTGGTTTGTCGAGCCTCATGTACCGTTCGTCATCTTAATGTGTGCTGTCATAGCAACCGAGTTTGTTTGTATTATTTAACACCAATGAAAGCAAATTCTACACATCGTAGATTTGCAGTGTGGCGTCATGGCTTTTGTCAGTAAGAAAACAGTAAGATGTAAATCGTCGAAATTAATTTTTCATTATCTGTTTGTTAATTAACAAAATGTCAGTAATGGCTGCCATATATCGTTGTCATAGCAACTGGAAGCGTCAAGCTTAGATCAGAGTTGTTCATAATATTTAGTTCCAAATGCTTACACGAATTCTTTCTGGAACAATGGTCGTATAGCAATTTGTATTTTGACGAAACCATGATGTAGTTTAAATAGACGATCGTTGCTATGACAACCGATTTTCACAGCCCTGGCAAACTTATGTTTATTGATGATTGTTTGGTTCTGTGTCATAATTGAAGTTGTTATATCAATTTGGGGGAATCCCAAATGCCCCTGGTGTAAATATTTCTCGAGATCATTGTAAAAAATACCTTTATTTAAACATCTGTCAGTCACGTGACCCCTGTCTGTTATTTTGCGGGTTGAAAATGTTTGTCAATTAATCTTTCATGGCATCTTGCTGTCCATAAACCGTTTCTGTCAGTATCACCATGGTTACACAAGTCTACATCCGGCTCCTGCAGTCCCTGTTAAAGGTTTAGACTTAGACGTTCACATTATTACCATGGCAATAAAACACAGATTACCTGTTCCAAAGGTCTTGCTTCTTCTTGGTCCAGATGGAACTGCAAGTCTAGAGAGTAAACATTGCAGGTGACAAACATTGGCATGTCAAATGAAATCAAGTCGTGGAGTCACAATTTCGTGGGGTGGTGTGGGAGGTGGGGGAGGGGGTGGGGGTGGGCTTTATTACCCTGGGTGGAATCAGTCTCCGAGAA
>JAUELE010228735.1:0-12238 GCA_031471655.1 Diodora aspera | reverse complement strand
TATGATCCATTTGAAGCAGGACCCAAGGTGGAAGCCGCTAATACCCAGTTACCATCTGACACGAAGCACTATTTGTCAGCATTGCGCTATGGCTGAAATATTGCCCCCTGCAATGTAAAAATCCATTTCACTCACTCACTCACTATTTGTCAGCTTTGGGGAACGCTCAAGAGCGTCTTCAAGCCCGTCGACAAGTCGATGGTAATACAGCATTCACCGCCACCCTAAAGTCGCCACCCTTCTTTACCACAACTCGGCAGCTTAACACGAACACTCCTGATCCGAATGCGAGATAATCATTCTAACACCTCGTCAGATGAGGCTGATGTAGGGAATCTTACTATGAACCGCCGTATCCAAAACCTGCAGGATAATGTTCGCATTCCCCAGGAAGGTTTGAGGTCTGGTTCTGCAAAGCAGATAAGCGCCCAAAGCACTGTAGCAAAAGCGCGTAAGACCAATTTCGCAACAAATTCTTACGCGACTGATCAGTGTGATGGAGGCTTGGCTTCGCCGCGTGAGTTAGCGAGATCAAACCCTAGGTCCATGCCCAACCAAGTGGACCCAAGCAAGGCAGCTTCGCTTGCACCCGAGTTTCAGCCAGGACCTCATCCTTTCCACCACTATGCTACATCTGGAGGTTGGAACCAAATGACACCCCAGTCTAGGCCAGTCGCATCCCACCCTATGCCCCACATGTATCATGTTCCATGTGGTCCGGAAACAGGATATGTTCCAGGATATGCTTTGTGTCCAGCACATGCGCAAACCTTACCCGACAGTCGTCCGACCCCTAACCCTGTTGATTATTCACTACCCCCAAGGCATGGACGAACATATCATCGAAGACAGCAAGGTCGACGACGAAGATATCCGTCTGAATCATAAGACTCTGATCATGATTTTGATGTCTCTGTCGCAATGAAGGTCGTCATTTCAATGTGCGACCAATTCGTAAACCAGCATTGCAACGTGCCCTTGTTTACGACGGAAACTCTAGGTGGATCGCCTTCTATGTAAAGTGCAGTAGATTTGCTCGTACACAACAATGGGACAGCGAAAAGAAACTGGATAAACTCTGTTTTGCTTGTCTGGAAAAGCCTCAGACTTCTTCTCCATGTTGCTTGAAATAGATGAGGATACTTCTTTTCAAGGCGTCATACGCAAATGCGACAAACGTTTCGGATATGAAGAACTTTCAGAAACAGCTCAACTAGAATTCATGAATATCTACCAGAAGGGAGATGAATCTCTCGAAGAATCGGCTGAAAGAGTGCAAAGTGCAAAAAAGTCGGTGCAACAGCATTTGTGGATTTACCCGACGACTTCGTCGAAAACCAAATCATTCGTAGATTTGCACAAGGCTGTTCGAACAAGGAAGCAGCTCAGTACGTGTGCAACCTTTAACTCAAGAGCCTAATTAGTGCATTCGATGAAATATGCAATTTCTTCAAACTAATCAAGCTGTTTATAATTGCCATTACAGCAGAAGGAAAGCTAAGCAAATCTCTTTGATCGATGAAGATGAGGTCTCTGTACAGAAAGTGCAGTCATCTGAGGCGAATCGCCAGCCACACAGTCCGAATCTCAATCTCTCTTTTCAAAGTCGTCTTCAAAGACTGGAGATTAAAGTTGAAATGATGGCCAATGACATCAAGAATATTATGTTGTTCCTGACTAAATGGCACCCTCATTGGAGCCCCGTTCACTCGCCAGTTTGTACCAGAAGCGACACAGCTCGTCGCTGACATTTGGAGCCGGCCTGTTTCAATGTATTACATTTACAAGCTTCCTGAACATAATCATTTAGTTGCTAAAATGTGCCAGGAGAAGCTGTTTCCATGTACACATTTTACCAGATGCAGGGGCCTTTCATTACCCTTCCCCTCTATGGTCTTGTCTAGAAAAGGAGGAGGAATGTGGTGAAATTACCGGTAGGTCGTTAACTTAGGCCCTATTACGTAAATGACGAGTGAAATTCCCGCCGGACTTGGGTGAGAAATCATTATCTTGTGTCCCTTCCCCGGTCGTGGCTAACAAACCCACTGTCCATTAACACTCGACAACTACGATAGACCTCCGAGGCCTACGAACTGTCGGGACATCAGCCGATACACCTCGGAAAGTGTGGGTATATCTCTCACTTACCGACGTAAGTTTATTTATGATATTTTCCCGACTGTCACAACCAGAATGTTGTGGTCTACCAGAGTTACCAAATATGTTGACTGTCAATGCACGTGCAATTGCTCGCGTGACTTGGAAGTGTTGTACATCATTGGTTCAAACGAGCTACTTCTTGTAGGCTCTCGTATTACAATGGTGTAACTTTAACATAATACGAGCTGCGCCCGGGAGTTCATTGTCTGCACGTGCAGAACGTGAACGTTGTGACGATGAATGATCTGCTGCATTGTTTAACAATCGTTATATATTCAGACCATGAATTAGGCAGTGTCTTGGGCAGGCGTCATACGGATCATTCATGCTTCATACTTCATCATTTAAATTCGCCATTCATGATTCAACATTCATCATTCATGTCGTTTATACATAAATGCATTAGGATGCACTTTGTCGTTGTGCGGAACAATGATATAGTTTTCATTTAGCGCCTTGATTATGCATTTTTCAATCAGTTTTGAAGCAATCTTACCTCATAATCTATTTAAATCCTTTAAAATAATTATACCTATACAAAATCTCGTCGTTTAAAGAATACAGGACTTCCGAAAACATGGCCGCGTCCATCATCTTGGTAACACGGAATTTGATTGGTTAATATTTTTACTTCATAGTTGAACTCGTTGAGGTAGAGAATTGCTTACCAACTCGTTACTATACACACGCCTCATGTTATGGGGCTTCCGGGGAGTGACGTGGTGTCACTCATGTGGCCTCAGTAATCAAATGCTTGTCGTACAAGGTGACTAAAATGGAGATCTTTTGCTTTCCTTTCTACCGATCTCTTTTATGAACTGTCTTTTCGCTCGAGGTGCACCTTGCACATCACGTTGCGTTATGGCTGAAATATTGCCATTGTAACGTAAAACATTTCAACTCAATGCCAATTGTGTCTTGGTTAAGCAGGAGCAAAAGGTATTGCCAATTGACTCTCGATTGTGTTGAGGAATGACAGATAATTTAGCTGGTGTTGAGTCATAGTTTAATTTTCTGACTACCATACTGTAGGCACTTAAACTAAATCTTCAACGACCTGTAACTTGGTGCAGCCAGTGTAATACTAAATGTAAAAAGATTTCCAGTTGAAATTGTACCAGTATAGCAATTAACTAGTTGAATGGATGTTGTGACTCCTGCAGCACGTCACAACGTATTGTTAAATATATGAATTAGAGTATGATCTAGGGATAGTGAAATGGTTGGTGTGTCTCATACTGTGTTTCCGGAATGTCACAGTAAGATTGTTGATATGTCTCACACTGTGTTTCCAATGTGTCACAATTAGGTCGTTGATGTGTGTCATACTGTGTTTCCGGAATGTCACAGTAAGATCTTTGATATGTTTCACACTGTACATGTGTGTCCAGTATGTCACAGTGAGATCGTTGGTATATCACAAACTAGGCTTCAGTGTGTCACAGTAAGATAGTTGAGGTGTTTCATACTGTGTTTCCGGAATGTCACAGTGAGATCGTTGATATGTCTCACACTGTGTTACCAATGTGTCAAAGTAGGGTCGTTGATGTGTGTCGTACTGGGTTTCCGGAGTGTCACAGTGAGGTCGTTGAAGTATCACATATTGTATTTCCAGAGTTACTGGTTGTGTTTCCGACGTGTTACAGTGTCTTGCGAGAGCCTTTAACTAAACAGTGTAACGTCATTTAACAACAAGTTGGAAACTGATGAAAGTTGAACATCACATTTAATGCTTAGTTTAAAGTTCAATCTAACACATTGATTTACTTCTATAGGAAATGACAGATGTTTCAATAACACAAACACAGTATTGTAACAATGTGTTTGATTTTAAGCTAACATTGTAAATCAATTTTTGCTTTGAGAAATGACATTTTTCCCTGCAGTATGAACATATTAATAGATCTCCCTGCAGTATGAACATATTAATAGATTGGAAAAAGAACTTGATTATATTTAAACATCTATCAGATCTTTAGCATTGTTTTCTTCTGAATTTTGAATGATATATATGTGTACATTTATGCTATGCAGAGTAGGATGTATAAACTACTTTTGGGTAGATTCTTTCACTCAGTTAACAATATTTTGCACAAACCATAATAAAGTTATACTCGTCTTCTATGCAACCCTTATTGCACATGAGACAAAGTCGCTGCTTCTTTGGCATGTCACAATATCTGCCAGTTTCAGTCCTCTGCTTATGTGCGCTACAACAAAATTGTGGCACAGGAACCCTAAATTTAGAGAGTGTTATGTTACTCAGGTACGACTCTGTCCCAAAGGAACCTTTAAAGTAAGAGTAGTTTCTAGTTTAAGGAGCCATCAAAATGAGATTCATGTCATTCTTGGTCACAGATGCGTGTCATTCTAAAGACAGTTTCACTGATAAAAGAATCCTTACTGTCAGCAGATTGTAGTTCCTAGACATTATTAAAATTACGTTTAAACAACGGTGTTTTCTGCTTAGGCATCAAGTTTGTCTTACCAACATTGGCATCTTGCATTACAAGTACAATTCAGGATGTCTTTGGGACCCTACTACTAGTATATGGCTTGGATGATACTTTTACCCAGTATACAACACAACGTTTTCATTCCATTTCACACACTCACCAGTGCATTGTTTTTTGGTACATAATTATTTACACCAAGAAAGTACTCACAAACCATAATTATGAAAGATTGCAATATAAGTTGACTGTTCAAGGCACCACGCAAGAGAACAGGCAAAAATTTCCTGTCGAATAACCAGCATCCTGAGCGCGTTTGTAACACGATAGTGACTTGGTAAATGTGGGATCTTAAGTATTTGTAGAAAGGAATGCAATTTAGAAGCTCATCTTTATAAAAAAAAACATTGTCCCCCTTTGGATAGTACACGTCCTTTTGTGAAGACAAATACCTTAGTTTTTTCTCGATTCTGATACGGAGAATCGTTTCTGCAATCCAGCAAATATACCAGGCATTGAGATGAGCAAAAAGAGGGTAGCAACACCTCAATCATTTCTGGATGCAACTGAATTCCAGGCTTACACGTTCTTTCTATTTGATAAATATAGAATATAGAAACGAATTGAGAACACAACCCTGACGAACACCAAGAGTCAAAGATCTATATGAGAGAGATGTTTTATGGATTAGCAACTGGGTCATTCCATATGAATTTGAATTTCTGCCCATGAACGATTCATATTTGAGAGACCAGCAATTAAAAATTGAGAAGAGGTGGATCAATTGTGATGTCAAATTCTAAAAGCCTGGGTGCAAATTACCCAGGGTAGCAATTTTTATCACCACACTCTCATTAGTTTTCAAGATATTGGCCTTCACAACTGCCTATAAATTAAAGTTTGGGATTTTGGAGTGCAAAAATGGACATGGCCTCTGATGCTTGGAGGGCCATATCTCAGAAACCCTTTAAAGTTCAAGCCTAACATTTTGGATGTGTCTATTATATATGTAGAGGTACTTCCACAATTTTTTTCAGAATTTTCTGAGTTGGTGTCCATGGAAAATTTTCGAACTTTGGTTGAGTTCATATGGAATGACCCTTTAGTTGTTTTTTACGATTTTGTCTTGCAATAAACATACTCATCATTGTCTATAGCTATTTTGTTGTGAAAGGGGCCGACTTTGTTTGTCGAATTCAAAATTTTGTGTTATATCATGTGGTAAGTACTTTTGTGAATTGCCTCAAAATATACCCTTTCAGCTATAAACCAATGCCAAAGATTAACCTTCTCTAGATGATAACAGCATACTGTTTTTTCCTAGGTCATATTTTCAAACGCGAATTTCTCAAAATAGGGTCTTTTACCCCTAAGGTATTTAAAAAGCCACAGAGTTACTAAATATTAATCAAATTTAAAACTTTTTACATCAAAATGTTTCTTTACAAATGGCAAAACAGCAGATAGGTATAATACAGATTCGTTGTTTGACGACTTGTGGTCCCTTTTTGGGGTCGGGTCATTCTCTGTGCTCATATGTGCGTATGAATATACATCCTCTAGTGGCTAGTGATGCATTCGACATGAGAGGTCCAAACATCAATTTCTGATTTTTGCCGAACGTGAGATCCAAGCATTTCCTGACCCCACCATGTTTATATATAGTTTACGTGTTCAGTTGAATGACTTACTTAAACATATCCGTTGTTGTGTAGTTTCTGAAGCTCCAGGGCAAAAACAAGAGAGGAAAGGAAGAAATCAACATTATTGATGCCAACATGGATGATTTTGTCAACACCGTGGACGTCACTAAAAACCTGACTGAGGAATCGTCCAATCAGTCGCACAGAAAGAAGGATAACAACCCCACGCAGCAACAGCGGCGCAAGAAGCAGATTACATATTTAGCTTACCAGGTGAGTCTAACTGTCAATTCTCATGTTTTTACAAGGAGAGTCATGGTTTTTTTTTGAATAAAAACACATGGTTCTTTTTCATTGGGGGGTGTCGCTCTAACACCAGAAAGAACAGGACTCCAGTATCCTCATGCTTGCCGTAAAAGCCTTCTAAAATGAAGATCTTTTGCTTTCTCTTTCTCACTATCAATCCTGTGTTGTCCCTTTTCCTGATGTGCTTCTTGCACATCACATTGCGCTATGGCTGAAATATTGCCCCGTGCAATGTAAAAATCCATTTCACTCACTCACTCAAATATGTTTGTTTGAGCTTGACATGCCTCGATACATTTTGTTCTGTTTGCAGCTACCTGTCGCTGTGCCTGCGGATATTCTTTTTGTTGATGGTGCATTATCATGGCGGCGAGGAGTCTATGATTACCAGGATGGAAGGGGAGACAATCAACCTGCGCAGTCCGCCTGTCTGTTGCTGCTGCTGTTGCTGTCCCCAAGTACCTGTTACAAAGTATGTGTTCTGGTGAAATGTGTCATTAAAGCCATACCTTGCACTGCCTTTAAAGTTGAAAAATGCAAAGGGTCGTGATGGTTAAAAGAAATGTTTTAAATGTTTTAGCAAACGTTTTGTTGCTTCCGGCCTTCAGTATATCCGAGTCGTGAGATAACGTGTCGGTCAAGTAATCTGCTTAACGTTCTTTCCGGCGGGAGATTGATCCCTGGCACTGATGTAAGGTAAGTGTAATCGTGGTGATATGGCTGAAAGATTGCCGAAAATCAAGTTAACCCCAAATCACTTTCTCCCTCACCCACTAACTTGATCCCAATGCTCTGACACAAGAAACCTCACTGGTAGTTCGGTTCCAGGGCGTGTTAAAGAGAGGGCTAAACAATGGAATGCGACCAGGTAGCTTTTCTGTCTGTTTTCAGGAAGACGCTGAGCCGGGTCAGAATCTGTGTCCTCCAAGTCGCCTTCCTCAGGCCATTTCTCGTCTTCCTGGCCACTGTTCTCTGGACTGACGGGAAATACGTCAAAGGAAAGGTAGTCACGTGACAATATCTGGAATCTATTGATGTCAAAGTGTAAAACATTGTCAGATTCAGAATCTGTATATGAGGAAGGGGCGGATCCAGGATTGTGGAGAGGGGGGTTAAACTTGAAAGGGGGGGTGGGGGGGTCCAACATGTAAAATCCGGGGTCCTAGGACTCTTTACTATACAATGTTCCGTATTCGATTTTTAAAAGGCGGGGGGGTCAGGTCCCCCTGGACCCCCCCCCCCCTGGATCTGCCACTGCTCCGGCATTCTGTCAAAACTGGCATAAAAATTTGGTCCCAGCACGCTGTAGTTCATTTACCTTATAAAAAGTTCTGCAAACACCCGCATTTGTCCATTCCGGATATCGGCACTTTTATTTGGTCCCAAGCGTTGTTTTAATACAAAATTACCTCTGTCGAAAACCGGTCTGATTGTTTATTCAACGATAATCTGCTTACCAATCGGCAGCGATGCATTTACTGCCTGCTCGGCTAATTAACTGCTAGATATACATCTCATTAAGCATTTACAAGGTTGACTACCGCTAAAAAAACAAGCAGACAGAGTCAGCAATATACCCCGCAATGGGGCTAAAGATACTGATATTTAACTGTGACGAAACAGGATTATTTTTTCGTGCTTTGTCGGACAAAACATTGTCTATGAAAACCGAATCAGCAAAAGTATAACAAAGTATCGTTTTCTTTGTTTTATATTAATTCATGGTTATTACAATGTTTTACAATGTTTACGATCCAGTGTGCTGACTGGTCCCTCATGGAATGCGGTATAGAAGGTCAAGGTCAATGGCGAATGTAAAACTTTGTACAAACTTGCACTCTGTCTAAACCGGCATTTTTCGCCGGTCCCAAGCGACGTCGGTATGTGCAGAGTTCACTGTATTTAGTATAGCTATGTATTGCCCTCAAAACTTTATTGCAATACCATACAATATTTGAATGTGCATTTTAACACGGGATGTATTCGTCTCGGTTTATTTAAGGAGAAAATGGGTTTGACTTCAATGTTTGTTACCATGCTGGCACAAGAGGTGCACAAAACGGGTTTGAATATTTTTTGGGGAAAAACTCGATTTGTCTCTCCGCAATCATTGGGACAAAGTTGTGATAGACAAAATAACAAACAAAATGAATGAATTTCTATATCCTCTATCTAATTGATGAAGTGTTAAAAGACTGACAGTGATTGAGTCAATGAATAAAAGCAAGTCGATGTACTGTATTTGGTTAAAACTTACTGACGTAAAACAGCATGCGGAATTTGCCTTTATTCTGAATGAGACTGGAGATAAACTTGATAAAAACTGTTTTCCCAGCCGATATTGGATCCCCTACTTCTGCAATACCATCTCCAGTGTGCAAAGGAGTCGCTTGGTCATCAGCGCCATCATACACCTGCGCAAGAAAACATAAACATGCAACAACAATAATAATAATAATAACAATAAAAATAATAAGAAGAATATTCCAAGAATACACTGAAATTTGTTTTCCAACCTAACATGTGGTTATCACCACAGTTCAATGCCAAAACCCCCGAAAAAAACTTGGCCGACTGGGACAAAGGAATAAAGTACAGTCAGCCTTCGTCAATCCGACAAATTTAACGAGGATGTCGGATTGACAAGGTAAATTGATGTGCAAAAATAGAAATGGTCCCCCAAAATATGTGTCGGACTACGAGGGTATCGGATTAACGGGTGTCGGATTAACGAGGGCTGACTGTATCTTGTAATAATCAGGTGTCATTCGCCAGGTTTTAAAGCCCCAGGCCCAGTTTCACAAAGCAATCTTAGTTAAGATCGATCTTAACGACTCGGTTAAATTCAAAACCAACGTGACAAACATTTGTCCGTATTTTTCAACACAATCTGGGCGTAATTTTAGGACATGTTGTACAGCTATTAAGTTGTTTTGTCAACAGGAGTGATGGTTAAAACTTGGTTTAAAAAGTTGATCTTAAAAGAACATAATCAAAGTTGCAGGTATGCCAATCGATGTTCAGAGCTTGTCTTTCTGTTGATAACATAAGTAACATAATACTGTGCTGTATTTGTTTCCGATGTTTTACACCAAAATGCACACAAATTGAAAGCCAAATTTGTCTCACGTATTGCCTGCATTCGGAAGTTTTATAAGCAAAAATGGAACTGGCCTTAACAGTGATACGCCAAAACGATGACATGCGATTGGACAAAATGGTCACAATTAGACGAAACAGGGAAAGATATTTGGTCCAAACGGTGACACTTTTTGGATACAACGGTGACAACAAAAGATATATATATCCAACGATCATTACACTGAATTTTCCGTAGCTTTTCGCCAGGTTTGGCGTGTCACCGTTTTATAGCTACTACCCATAAAACGATGATGTCACCAAAAAGTGAACGTATAGTAAACAAAATTAATTGTCGAATTAATTGTTCTGCGAATAAACTGTAGTTAACCGTCCATTATTTGCAGTAGGATTTCGTCGTAATGTAATTAATGTATCCATGTTTTAGTCAGACCGACTTGAAGGGTTTTGTTCGCTATTGAAGATGCAACTCTGATCATGTCCCTTTAATTCGCCGCAACGTAGGCATGATTACATATTTATATATAAATTGAAAATGAGCGAAGAGAAAGCATTAACCGGTGAAAAGAAAGCGAGAATTCACTCTTACCAGAATATACGAATATACTACGTAGTCGGGTAGGCTACATGTAAGAATGCATTCTCGCTTTTTATAAGTATTCTGGTAAAAATGAATTCTCCCTTTCTTGCCACGGGTTTGTGCTTTCTCCTGGTGTTTTTTTCACTTTCTCGTTTGGTCTTTTCGCGTTATCGTCTTGTGTTATCACTTTCTTATCTCGTGATACCGCTTTCTCGTCTCGTGATATATCGCTTTCTCTTTTGGATGTTATCGCTTTTCCTTTTGCGTGTTATCGCTTTTTCGTCGCATGTTTGTCTTTTCATCGCCTGTTGGGCACGGGATGGCGCAGTGGCTATAGCGCATCGGCCCAGCAATCTGCCCGCCTCGCCGGTTGTGGTTCACTTTCAGGCCGTAGAGACAGGAACCCCGACACAGACGTGATGTTGATGAGACCGTGGTGATGTGGCTGAAAGCTTGTTGAAAAGCACGTAAAATCCCAAATCACTCACTCATCGATGTGTTTTTGCTTTCGGGTCTCTTGTCATCTCGTCATCTTGCTTTCTCGTAGTGTGTTTTTGCTTTCTCGTGTCGTGTTATCGCTTTCTCATCGCCTATTATAGCTTTCTTGTTTCATCGTTGGCCAAGAACAAGGCGAGAAAGCGATGTCTCTTCTCGGTCACTGTCGATATATCACATATCTCACTTTGGCCCACCTGTGTCCTGTATGGTCGCCACGTGTTACCATATATGAAAAAAACCCTGCATGTTTCAACAAATCAATAAGGACGCGCAATTAGAATGGGAAATGTGTCATTGTTTACAGGTGTATCATGTTGCCCAGCAACGGTTGGACTCTTGTGCAACCGGGAAGTCCTTAAAAAGGAGTGAGGGTACGTGCATAGGCACTTAGGGGGCGAACTTTTGAGGGTGGGGGAGAATTTCAAAATGAATAGTTTGTAGACAATGTTAAGGAATATAAATAGATTGTATGAGTCACGAGAGAAAAGTAAATAGACGGCAGAGACATACATTTTGTTATTTTGTCAATACACAGTTATGAAATGTATCGTGAGAAGTTTCAGGAATGTTAACCGTAAGAACCCTCTGGTATCATATCTGATAGTCTGACTCAAATCAATGAAATTAATTAAAACTCTTGAAAACACTGTTAAGTCCACGGAATGAACCAAACACGCCATGCATGTCATGAGATAAAACAGTTTGCAAGACTTGCATCTTCCAGCCGCACTCATAAAATTCAAATGGTCGGTTCCTTATCTACAGGATATACATGTGTGCATGGTACAACCCAATCAAAACTACTTTTTAGCTCGCCCGGAAGCTTTCCGGAGAGCTATTTATTATTTATTGTCATACTCACAGTACTTGTATTTACACATGCAGTTTTTTTAGGTAAATTTTGAAACATTCCGCGATGGGGTATGGACAATTTCGCGAACTCAAATTGGCATTTATTATCCTATTCGGCTATCATAAACTGGTTGGATAACTACTTTTAGGAAATCGAAATGGGTAGAGTTTTACGAGAGATATATATATATATATATATATATATATATATATATATAGGAGTTCACTGTTTGAATTTGTATTCCGTTGAGAAAAATAGAATAAAATAAGATATCACAGTATGATTCCATTAATGTGCAAGGGGATGCGACTGACCGTTTGAATATAAATAGTTTTAAATCCACTGAGTGATTCCATTAACGCGGCTGCAGCTTCTCACGCGGCAAGTTTCAATTGGTCAAGCGAGCGATTCGTGCGTCTTGGTCGTGCTAGTCTTGGAAACCCCAGGGGAATCCCCGAAAATATCGTTAATTGGTAAAATTAATCATTTCCAAGTCTGTTTAAAGGGACATAATCAAAGTTGCGTCTGGATAATCGGTCATACATCTAAAATACGTTCAATTCGCTCTTATTGTAACAAAGAATCTTCGGCGAATGTAAACCTGACTTTGGAAGACTTCTCATGGATGATTAGATACCTTTTATCG
>JAUELE010228724.1:0-12239 GCA_031471655.1 Diodora aspera | reverse complement strand
TTGAGAACTAAGTCTTTCTTTCTCATATAACTTATGACTTTTTTCCCATGACTTTTTTTCCATGACTTTTTTTCCCATGACTTTTTTTTCTACAATCGCTAAGGTGTCCCGGCTGGTACCACCCCTGTGAGTACGGTACTCTTCCTGGTTAATTACAGGGGTGGCGCCATTAAATCTCCGACGTGGGGGCTGAGGTCCCCGACAAGGGGTCTGAAATCCCTGACCAATATACAAATTTACAAAGAATACCGTAAAATACACACATTTTCTCCAAATTTGTCCCCGACGTATTGTTATATTTTCCACTCTGGCGCCACCCTTGGTTAATTATCCTGCAGTCACCACAAGTTAAATGTAACCACGTATCATACTATTACCCTGCCGACAAACCACAACACTTTCAGGAAAACGACAGTCTGTTGATTACTGTGTTTATACAAGACTTACGAAAATCAAGAGCATTATTACAGACACGTTCAGCTATCGTAGGCGTAGAGCTCATTTGCATGTGATTGTCCTCGCGAACAAAGGATTCACTCTGACTATGGATGAAGTGTATTTTCAATTTGAATCGATTTGAGCTTACATAAATAAATGCTACTTTCCTGTCACAATTTCTTTTAGAATTTTATTTCATGAAAGAAGGGATGATGTTGCAGTTGTATGCAATTTACCGGGACGTAATTACCACATGATGTTTCTGTATCCGGGAGGATTGTTGACACGTGATGGAGGGTTTAATTTAAATCCTTGTATACCCATTGGAAACTAATATTCTATTTTGAGCTGCGCTTATTGGAATGTTGTCAAGTGAAATAAATCGTCAAAGTGTAAATAATTCTTGTTCTGGACAGAATTCGTGTATTTAGGTTGTGTGGCAAATAATATTATAATACCTAAAATATTTTGTCCTAAAAGCTTGTGGCCTGATCTAAATCTCGATGTACCAAAACATGTCTGTTTATCATGTGGGTCACGTGATGTAATGGTACGGTTTTTTACCATCCAGCCGTTAGGTCCAGGTTCGAACCCCGCCTGCGCCTTGTGGTGTACCCTTAGACAAGGTGCTTTACTCACATTGTCTAAGTCCACCCAGCTGAAACTGGGTACCAGGTCGGCAAGCGATGGCAATGGGAAAGTTAACTTCTTGCGCCTTACTGGCAGCTTGGGTTGTTTTCGGAGTTAACGAATGTTGTGAATGGTACATTGTTCAATGACTGGGGTAATAATGTTGACTGGATCAAGCACAATATAAGTGTACACATTATTATTATTATTACATGTATTATTGTTATTATTATTTTTATTATTATTATTATTATTAACAGAGAGAAAGTTGACTCGGATTGATCGTGCTCTCCAAATCGTCGTTTTGTGAATTCAAAAGAAAGTGAATCCATATATTTCTGAAACGCTGCTGAAAATATTCCTAATTTTGTAACAAACATCCACGAATTTCTAAGTAAACATTTGGGAGTCCTGTTCAAGAATCCAGTGACTATTTTCTTTGCTTTTTTTCTGCGCTTTGTTTCTAATGCCGCTATTCCACACAGACCACGAATCTTAAGAATCACCACGAATTCATACATTTTAGGATTCGTAGTTGAATCGTACTCAGTTCGTGATGTTCTTAGCTGATTCGTATATAATCGTAGTCAGTTCTTGCAATTCTTGAGCAATCGGGAATTCGTGGCAAAAGTTTTTAGCTGTTAAAAAGTTTGGCCACGAATTCCCGATTCTAAAAAATCGTACTTCCTTCGTAACAAATTATGTATTTTTAGGCATCGTAACTGAATCATAATCGATTCGTAGGCATTCGTAGGTATTCTTAACTCGTTCGTTTTAGCTTTGTGCTTTTAGTGATATGTTTATGTTTTTGTAAATGATATGGTTATGATATGAATTTAATAAACATGTACTTAGATAAGTATTTCTGTCTTTTAGTTTTATATAATGCAAATAAAATCCAAAGTTTAAAATCAAAAGTTTCGGGTACTGGAAGTATAATATTTGTTTTTTTTATTGAGCGGAACATTTTATTGGTAAAAACGAGCATTTGTAAACACTTATAACATATATCGTAAAACATTTCAACATCAAAATATCAACAGTCATCATTCAATTAACATTCACTCCTACTAGCCTCTCTTGCCACGGAACTGAACCTGCATCACTGTTAAAATAGGCCTTCAGATAGTCCCTCATCACTTTAACCTCACGATTGTCTCTATTGGGTGACTGGGACTGGGATATCTCCCCCACCTGTTGGTCTGCCCTCCAGGCACCAGGGATGTTGTTGTGGTTCTCATCCTCCCCGTCAATTTCAGCATTTTCAATTCCAGGGAACCTGATCCTCAGTAAGTTGTGGAGGATGACTCATGTCTCCACCAGTAACCGCACCACATCAGGTCCTTGTTCCAGGGTGTCCAGGTTCCAGAGTGCCCAACTCCTGTATGATGGCCTGACAGACTTCCTGCATGCTTCATACCACTGTGCTGTATCGGAAGTCATACTGGAGGGTGTGATACCGGTCTCCTGTAGCCAGATGTCTTAGGGTCATGGCCAGCTTCATTCCGGCATTTAGGGCTGCTCTCATGTGGGTGTGCCTCCTCTGGATGTCCGGGCTAATCCTGTTGAATAGTTCATCAAACATGTGGGGTGGCATTCTCACATAGTTGGCAAAGGCGTTCTCGTCT
Organism: Diodora aspera; assembly: GCA_031471655.1. NCBI lineage: Eukaryota > Metazoa > Mollusca > Gastropoda > Lepetellida > Fissurellidae > Diodora > Diodora aspera. The sequence continues at coordinate 9,543 of JAUELE010228724.1, read as the reverse complement.
TCCACCCTCAACTCCTGTATCAGTCTGTGATAGTGACCATATTCTAGCCTTCTAGCTGGTGTCAGTCACGGTCTAACCCATCACCTGGGGGCTCTTCTCCTTCTTCGAAGTTGATACTCCAGTTCCAGGGCCAATACTCCAGCTGCTCTACGTTTAACATCCATTTTTTAACTGATCCCCAAGCAGGGATGAAGGCCTTTTTTTTATAGCTATCTTGAGGGACAATCCAACGAAATGTCAATACTAGTTACGAATTCATTTTTATTCGTACTTGATTCGTACATGCATTCGGCGTATTCTTAACTGATTCGTAACTGATTCATAACGTTCGTGCAGTATTCGTAATAGATTCTTGTAAATCGTAGTGAATTCTTGACATATATTCGTGCGATTCCGGCCTAATACAGCCGAATCCCACGAATATTCGCAACTCTATTGTAACTGAATCGTAGAGCGTCACGAATTGGACCAGATAATTTTCAAAATTCCACGAATCATCAAAAATCCTAAAATATATATATATCAATTCGTGGCGATTCATTGGATTCGTGGTCTGTGTGGAATAGGGGCATCATATGACATGCTAATAGCTTGACTGTGGACACTTTGCAGCATTTTGTAGCGGGTGTAATACCTATAAAGAAAGAAATTCGCAGTCAACGAAATATTGCTGGTGTTGCCTGGAGCACAGGTGGATTTGCTAAAAGAGTGAGAAAACACTGGTAAAAGTACATCGGCAACGTAGCGACAGTGTGTGTATTTTCATATAATATTATATTAATTTCGAATATTTTCGAATAATATTAAACACTTTCCAGCAGCAGACATTTAACATCGGTTTTGTTTATACCCAATGTAAATCGGAAAAGGAAACAATGATGTTGCTTCGTCGACTGTGTAAAATGACAGTTTGTATTAATATGCTGTGCTGTACCTTCAACATATACCGGAGTTATTAAACCAGCCTCATCATGCCAAAGTTTTACAAATACACCCACTCAGTTTAATGTTTGTACTTCTTTACTGCTTGTTGCTGGTAACATCTGACAAAGGGAGATGATTTCGCCCCTTCAAACATTGTCGGCTTTACTGCATCGTTGGGGCGGACAATTACAAACCGTGCACCGGTGTGCAAGAAATCACATTCGTAAGTCACTGCTAGCGCAAACATCGCTACCTCGACCACAAAACACACACCAAGTTGATAACGTCATCCAGGCAACTAGAAACCTACTGACTGACCTCCTGACCCAACGAAATAAAGTGCGTCACTGTTTGATGTAAATAAACTAATTACTAGTGGACAAAGTAAACGCTTGTTCCTTTACAGCTGTGCCTTTCAAACCTGAGCTTACTCTGTTTGCAGTTAATCTGGACGTGTAACATAACAAACTTAAAATAATTGCTTGTAACTTTGTATGCGGAGTGTACGGTACCTACTTGATTAACTGACTTGGGCGGGGATCGGTGTATTCTCATCAGGTGATTCTCCGTCGGATATTGGTCGCTTCGAAGAATTTAATTTAAGCTCAAAATTATGTTTTTTTCACAAGTTTAGATCCTGTTCTTCAATTTTGGAGACACTTTTTCTGATGCATACCCTTATATTTTCTATTCATCGTGATTTGTTCTGATACCATTCACCTCCCCAGTCGGTTATACAATCTAAGATATCGAAAACATCCACATTTTCCAATAGAACTTTAAAAACAATTAAAATATTTTTGATTTCGTTAATTTTGAATAATTCATTTAATTCATAGTGTACAATGTATACAACTAAATAATCCTTTGATCAAAAGGCCTTCCGTTTTATCTGGGGACGTGATAAATAATTTTATAAATATCTGGATGTTTTTATGGTGACGGCTATGAACCTTGATGTACAAAGAGAGAATCTACCCCTGTTGTACAGGCAATGTGGTACTCATCGGAATATGTAAGTTAAAGCTATCAATATTGAACGAGCGCTGTTTTAGAGTTACTCTCACAGGACCTGTATGTAGATGATGATTCAGAAGCTTCGTGATACAAGATGTTTGCATTTGTGTGAGATTTCACTGCACCCGAACTGTTAAAATAAAGACAGACGCAAGAAGAGCAATTAAGCCATCCGTTTGAACAAATATACCCTTACAAGTTTTTTCTAGTGAGCATGCGCAGCACGTGAAAGAGACGATTAGGCCTCGGACTTGTAAATATTTGTACCTCACTCCTTCCACTGAAAGTGACAGAACAGTATAAGACTTGAATCCCACTCATTCTATAGTGCAAGGGGTATGTGTTAATAGGAACGGAGGGAGAAGACAACCCAGCAGTACTCCTCCACCAGAAGGAGTCACTTTTCCTTTGGACTCTCAAATTCTCTACGGTTCCAAGATGTCTCGGGTTGGCTACTTTGCAGCGTTATGCCTCTTCTGCCTCTGTTTCGATCAAGGTGAGTGCAAACAATATATCAGTAACATGTAAAAGAGGTAATCCCTAAAACGAAACGAAGTATATTTAATTGAACCAAAAATAGAATTCAACAAATCTCGTCTTTATCTGCAAACAGAATGTCTGAAACGAGCAAACTCGTTCAATATAGGGACGTCTTTTAAAACTTTTAAACCGATTTACATAGAACCTTATCCGATACTAAAATATAATCAATAATTACAACAGAATTTAATACAATGAAGGAACGTGATGTATTCACGCACTTGCCAGCACAGTAGGAACAAATCTCATAGTGAGGGGGCTGATCTCGACTCTCAACATGCAAAGCGGGGGGGGGGGGGGGTATCGTCATACCATTTGTAAATGCAACATCTTTCATTAGGATTAGAGCATATTAAGTGTTAGGCCATATTACGACCGAAAAACACTGCTGTTGCCTGCAAAATAGCACAAATGCAATTCTGTGTCAGGAAAAAAAGGGGGAGGGGGGCTAAGCCCCATGTTCCTACGGACCTGCTTACTTGATGTTTGAAATGCCGTCTCAGATATATTTGCTTTCACATTTATTGAAATTTGTTAAGTGCTATTGGGTACATCAGTTTCTTTGTTCTAAAATTACATACCATTACTGGGAATAATGCGACCGCCCTAACTATATATTTGAAACAGAATATCAAAGAGGATTCACAATTTACAAAACTTATTATCAGTGCAATACACACTAAAGACAATTTTGCTGCATGTACCGATTTGTTGGTATGTTTTATTATGTCTAGCGACCAGATTGTCGCTCATTCAGACATCGAGTTTTGATGATGGAGCTTGGTCAAGTGATAGTAAATTATGTAGCTTTACCAGAGCGTATAAAGTGCGTAGATTCAAGGGTGCCCCCCAAAACAACACCCCCTCCCATCCCCGAGAAGAACTGACAGTTCTCAGTTCTTGTGGTCTGGAGGTGAATGTGAGGGATTGTTTATTGTTCTACTAGTGAGGATAATAGTGACTATACTCTTCGTGGATTTACACACCGTAAATACTAACTTACTTGTACCAATAACCATAGTGCTGATGCTCTATTGATAATGATATGGTTTTCTTCAATCAAGCCACAAGGGTGTGCTGCCAGCATGATCGGCTGGTCTTATATCTATGAATGATGACAGGCTCGAAACACCGATGGACACCTTTTTATCCACCCTGAGTGTTGAGACCTCCGATGACCTTAAGAATTCACACAGAAGATCCAAATAGCTCATATCCGACGGTTGCCTTTGCCTAACCACATAGGCAAATAGACAAGTCGTGACAGTTGGTCATCAAACACAGTGCGAATTTGTCGGATTCATCACTGTCCTGCGCACACGACAACCTGTCAAGAGCGAATATTGAGCATCCCAGTTTCACACGCGCTTTAAATATTGTTGAAGATTACTCTTGACCTTAAATCACTATTACAAGAAAAATAAAAACTTAAGTTTAACAAATAAGTTACAGTGTGAAGTTTTGTTTATTGCATGAACGTCAGTTGTGTAAATGTCATGGCGTATCTCTCAGTGTACTCCTACATCATCCCAGTTGACAGAGTGGCATTCAGTCTACGCCTGGCGTAACGTTGATATTACCTCGTTACGGCAACGAACGTTTACAATGAACATACTGACAGATATCTCACAATGGCACAGGGTTCTCCAGTTAAATGGAACGAAGCGTGTGTATGAAGAACACGAAAACCATACACCCAAACACTGTTTAATTCTGTAAAATAAAATCAAAAATAACAGATACAGTATTTGATTATTGACAATATTACCTGTGCATTTATGTTCCTGAGGAAACATAATTTAAGATGTGGCACATATCCCAAGTGCAATGGCTGTTTTATTGTGCCTTGGAGACTCGTGTTCAGATAAAAATACTAGTCACGGATATTTCATTGTAAGTTATACTCATTTATTTCTTGAGGCAGTATATCTTGCAAATAATTATATGCATGTTTTCTATAAAGAAGCAACAATTCTGAATTAATTATTATTTATATATTCTTCTTGTAGTGGTACCACAGAACTTCAAGTTGGTGTGCTACTTCACCAACTGGTCCCAGTACAGACGAGGAGTGGGCAAGTTTTTCACGACTGACATAGACCCCAATATGTGCACACACATTATATACGCCTTCGCTTTCCTGCAAGGAAACCTCCTCATCCCCACGGAATGGAACGACGACACGGAATTCCCCCGTGGCCAGTAAGTTCAACACTGATGTCAATTCACTCAGACAGACCCTGTAATAATTTACTTAAGAAACTTGGTAAGTCTATAAAAATTGCAAGTCCAGGGTAACGGATATAAATTCGGCTGTGGAGACACGACTCGCAATTCAACAATTCACACAATATCTGTACAAGAGAAACATGTAAAATACTAGTAAGCAGTCTGTGTACACTTGACATGAAGAGCTCTGAGAATGATATCAGGCTCACTTTCTGACGACTTTTGCTGTTGATACCTAGTTCCTCCAATAGGAGGTGAGCTTTCAAACTGATTTCGGAGTTGTAAGGGTTACTCATTTGCGTATGGGTACCTTATTAGGGTGGAGGGGAGGGTGTGACCTTCTTGCCCGAAAAATGACCTCCCAGTAAACCCGAAAAGTGAAAGAAAAACAAAACCAAAACAACAAAAATACCCCAACGGTTTTCACTTTGATGTTGCCTGAATCAGTCACCTGCCCTCGGCTATGGTGTTAATCTCAGTGACTGATGGAGGGCCGGGATTTTTCTTCAGAACGTATTAAACATTTTGATGACCCACCACATATTCTGTATTTTTTTCATGACTCCTAGCGAAACCTGTGTCATTTTGTCATAACCGCTAGAGACGCCTGTCTCAGTTTTCAATTAAGTTTGTATACGACCAACACCAAATTATCCCCCTCCCCTCCCGCAAACACTGGTCGCTCATGTGTATTATAGACATTTCAATGTTTTCAGTACTGCTTCAATCCTCTGTGACCAAAAGTTTTGTTTTACAACTTACTAATTTATTCAAATACAGGTATCGGAGTATGATGGATCTAAAGCAACGAAATCCAAATCTTAAAATTCTGTTAGCTGTGGGCGGATGGACAATGGGCACGAAAGACTTTATAGAAATGTCAAGCACGAGGGCGAACAGAGCCGAGTTCGTCCGGACCTCCATTACGTTTCTCAGAGCAAGAAATTTTGACGGCCTTGACCTTGACTGGGAATACCCGGCTGACGTTGCAAGAGGTGGTTCTGACGCCGATAAAGGTTATTTTACAGAACTCTGTAGGGTAAGTCAACTGCAGTGGATAAAGGTTATTTTACAGAACTCTGTAGGGTAAGTCAACTGCAGTGGATAAAGGGTACTTTACAGAACTCTGTAGGGTAAGTCAACTGCAGTGGATAAAGGGTATTTGACAGAACTCTGTAGGGTAAGTCAACTGCAGTGGATAAAACGTATTTGACAGAACTCTGTAGGGTACGTCAACTGCAATGAATAAAGGGTATTTTACAGAACTTTGTAAGGTAGGTCAACTGCAGTGGATAAAACGTATTTGACAGAACTCTGTGGGGTAAGTCAACTGCAATGGATAAAGGGTATTTAACAGAACTTTGTAAGGTAGGTCAACACGAAAATGTCATAACTATGTCTCCGACTTGTCCACTCGTTCACTTGCTGACGCTAATAACAAGAGGTTGACAGGCATGAAGTATGAAGGAGCACTAGAGGTTGAATCTTTAAGAATAATGCATCATTGGTATTTGACATTAAGTGTGATATGAAAATAACGAAACTTCTGGTTAAGATTGTCATTCGTATTGTTTTCCGAGGCCAGTCGAACTTGTGTCATAGAAGTCATTATTGCAACAGCCCCGGTGAGCCGAAGTTACATTATCAGTATATATATCTTAGCTACAGTCAGTATTCTGAGCACTGAAGAACAACGTTTTAAGTGTTTCCTAGAAGAAAAACAGAAAAAAACACTGATTTGAAGTAACCAGGAAGTGTATTACGTTTGAACATTCTCACAAACACATTTAGGAGGGGGGTGTTGGGAGGGCCAATGTTCGAAGAATGCTTTCTCGTAACGATATTTTATTAAGTGGCAAACATTATTTGGTATCATTCACAAACGCAGTTTGGCGAGAAATTACCAATGTTCGTATGCATGTATGGGAAGGTTTCATAGAAGGATCATAGAAGAAAACCATTATAGAGACGGCGATCGCAGTGTGTTGCTGTCACTTGAATTTGCCAAGCGTATCGCAGTACAGCCAATAGAGTCTTTCCAGTAATTTGAAGTAGACAAAAGCTACACTAAGTGTAAACTAGGTGCTAGATGGAGTTTCAAACTTTGGCTGAACTATGCTGATGATTGGGAAATAGGGGATCACGTGTTGTATCACGGCAATGGTAATGCGCGATCCAGAGCATGCAGAAACGGTGCTAGCAGGTTGTGGTTACACGTTCTACCGATTTGGTATACTTTTCACCTTGAGTATATTTTCACTTGAATAGTAACATAACATAGCTTAATCAAATCCAAAACAAAGGGGAAACATTTAAGTTTTATTGCGTTCAAGTTTATTTTATTTGTCAACTAACAAAAGTTGTTTCCTGTGATACCGACTTTAACGAGCCAGATATGCCACTCCTGATAATAAGGAGATTCATACAATAGTGTTTCTACAGGATTTGAGAGAAGGCTTTCAACAGGAGGCTGTCGCGACCGGGCAGGAGAGACTTCTCCTGACAGCGGCGGTATCGGCTAGTCCTAACACAGTTCGAAGAGGATATGACGTACCCAGGATTTCACGGTATGTAACTAACCCCTTATACACTAGCTTAAATACAATTTAAAGTGATGTTAAAGGCTACACCAAAGGCAAAAGCAAGTTGATCTCATTCGAAAGATAATGTTAAAATAAACTCATCTTGAAACTTTGGTTAATATCTGATGCACAGTTCGCTAAATATGAACACAAATTATAGGGGTACTCTCAGACACGCTTTCGCAAATAAACTGTGGACTCTAAAAGCCGGAAGTGACGTCGGAGTGCGTAACCACTTTCCCTACTTGTCTGCTTCTTCTTGTGGGGCCGTGCAGATTGATATTCTGAGCGAGAACATTAAATAATATGCATACATCATAATATGCATACATTTCTAAAGGATGCGATTTTAGTTAATGTTTCAAAAATATAAGACAGTGTTAAAAGAATTGTTTGTTTTTAACTAACATGAGAGTGATGCTGAGTGCTTTCCTTCAACATATCCAAAACGAAAAGGTCACTGCAACGAAATCGATGAAGGGAACGACGCTTTAATACGTCGTGTCATCCAAAAAACGAAACGGACCAAACATGAGAAAATGAGGCCAGCTCTATTTTGTCTTTGTCTTGAAACAATCCCGTATTCTCTTCTAACACAAGTTCTACAAGTCTGAATAAAGGAACAATATGACATGGATTGGTCCACTGGTTTAAATTTGACTGTAATGGCAGGAAGGTAATCCACGATGACCAGCCTTTGGGGCGTGCCCACACTCGTAAAACACTGTTTCATTGGCGACAATTATAGCAGGGCCAAGCGACAGGCAGTTTAAAGACAAATACAAAGTAAGCCTAAATACAGACACGGTCTAGTGACATTCTGATTGGTTTGTTAATTACACGTACCTTCCTTGTGACAAGATAAAAACAGTTGGATCTTTGACCTGAGTCAGTTGGTGACCTCATAAACGCTGTTTGCGTAATTATGTCGTTGAGATTTTGTGTTCTAGGTGACAAATGACAACTCAACATACACTTTAATAATGTCAGCAAGACCAGCAAGACACGATAATACTTGTGTGAACAGTAACACTGAGTATGAATAGGCTAAATTCTGCTGCATTAGCTATAGCTTCAGTGTCCCCACCTGCCATTGTCGTCGTTTGCTAATTTATTGACTAGGCGGGATTTGCTCGGTACACTCCTACGTCATACCCTATTCTATAACTCTTTCTGGAAGTAGATTGTTCCAGTTAATTGATAGGTGGAACATTCAGCGATTTGTAGCGATTTTAACAGTGGATATCTCGGTTAACAGTCAACGGAATTTCGCGAAAACAATTTCGGCTTTCGTATTTTTACATTCATTCTTTCATTCATTCAATACTAACTTGTTTTTTTTGTTTGGTGTACTCTTTAACAGATTAGCAATAGCGACCACATACACGTTAATATATACATAGCGTCTTTATATAGTATCCGGGCACACTCGAATCTGGGATTCGAACCATCGTCCTCAATGTCACGCAACTATCAGTAGCTTGACAGATTGGTGATGTAATCGCCTCAACTCGGACTTAAGGGCGGGTTCGAATCCCGTAAAAACTCAACTATATTAGAGTAGATAAGAAAATAAAACAAATGGTGGTAACATTATTGTGTTAATTTGGGATTTCACTCAAGGCAGCTGTTCTGTGAGTGTTGTGCTCCGGGTTCGAGCCCTCGCCCTTAGAGTCAGGCACCAGCGCCAGCACTAAAGATCAGCGATGTTGACTGATCAATGGACTGGTGACAATTATCTGTGGTGGAGGGGCGGGCAGGGGAGGGTTTACTGAAGGTTGAACATGTAGAAACCTCAGTTGCTGGAGTTGGTCTACATCGCTGATCTTTTGGGCTGGCGATGGGTGCCGGACCCTGAGGGCAGAGGTTTCAAATTCTGGACGGAACTTAAAGCCCAAAAGTAGCGGAATAGCTGCATATCAAAGACATGTAATCCCAAATACAATAAATACTGTTGTTCATTACCTAAACTATCACTGCAAATAGTAAACTGTGTATTGTCAGGTACCTGGACATCATCAACGTCATGTCCTATGATCTTCACGGGGCCTGGGATAGAAAAACTGGATTTAACAGTCCTCTCTACAGCAACCCGCAGGACGACACCCCGGATCTTAATGTGGTATGTCTTTGTATGCCGTTGTCATCGCTGCTTTTATTGTCCGTATTTTGGTTTGAATCGTTAGCGTGTATACTGTCATCGAGCTTGAAGCATCGTACTCGGAACTAAGAGAAAACTTTTCGGGGGGGG
>JAUELE010228713.1:0-12240 GCA_031471655.1 Diodora aspera | reverse complement strand
ATGGCAGGCTTGGTATTGAACCTCATCCCATTATCTTGTTCAGCACAAAACTCATATTAATAACATTGCAGGATATGGATGATGATTGCCAACAACCATTTAAAACTGCAAAAAAAACTCACCTTTGTGTTTTGTTGTGTGGACAGATTGATTTTGTTTGCAGTTGCTTGAAGTGTTAATTTCTCATTTCTTTTTTTATTTCAGAGTGTCATTGTCGAAAGGTTGCATTTTTTTAAACCATAGATTAAGCTTTCAAACTATTAAATAAATTGTTTTCAGTTTCAGTTTCAAATTCATGAGCATAATTGAAATTGGGCTTACAATTTTGATTCCAGTATCTTTTAGATGTCTGTGTGGTAATTCTTTTAGTATCAGAATTTGGATCATGTTTTTGAAACTGTGACGTTAAGTGAGTGATTGATGGATTTCCTGTTTCTTCTTGTAGCACTCTTCAGAGGAGGCCGTACCTCTGGCTTATTGCGAGGACGAAGCCATCGTCTGGACCCCCATTGGGGTAAGAGAAGATGAGGAAGCGCCGCGGGTTGACGAGAGGTCCAAACCTGACCCGCAAACTTCATTTATTCAAGACATGGATCGCACTGAATGTGTGTCTCACTTGGCCTCGCTTCACGATGAAGTGGAGAAGATGTTCACTATGCCGGCCAAATTTGACTTGGATGGCCTCTCGTCTCCGGCAGTGGTCCCGGACAGAATGAGGCGCACAAGCTTGTTTCCCACAGAGCGCCATTTTGATGAACACGATTATGCAGGTATAACTTGAAATAAACTTTTTAATCATAGTTGTTGAACATCTGTGTTGGGTTCCAGCAGGTCTCATTACTTGAACGTGTCTCAGATCATGTGACTGCTATTAATAGCTCAGATGGCATCCCTCGTGTGGCCCGACAGCGACATGCTGTCGGTGGAAGTTGGCAGTGGCCTTACGTCAGGCCGGTGAATGTTGTAGCTGTCAGACGTCGGCATGCCGCTGGTGGAAATATTTTTGTTATTAGATTGAACTCATCATAACGGACATAGAAAATACTAATGAAACGGTCCACTGGCTTGATTGTGTTGGACTGCCAGCAAAGCTGCCAGTTGATCGCTATCGGACCAACCAGGGTGTGATTGTTTAATTATTATTATAATGTATGACAATGATTCACAATCTGGTTATTTTACTGAATCGGAGTCTGAGAAAGGAGTTATTCATTGAAATGTATTTCATTTTGAATGCAAATGAACCTGTATTTCAAAAATAAACTGGAATTTATTATTTATTGCAAAATAAAAGAATTAGAATGAACAGGATGTTTGTAACCCGAAACTAGCGGTGTTGTGGGAAAAAGGCTGTGCAATATAACTGCTAGCTCAGGTTAAGAGAATGATCAGACTTGGATATATTCTAAATTTCCTTGCTCGCTTCTTTCAGTCCACAGACGTGTGTCATTCCCCCACATCCACCAGCCTCTGCGGTCCATGTCCAACAAGTCCATGTCAAACAAAACTGGACATCCAGCTAAGGTCAAGAAAAAGAAGAGGAAGAAGAAGAAGAAGCCCAAAATTCGTAGCTTCCCTTCCAAAGATGCTCTGAAGTCTCCTCCAATCCCAGAAGAACAGGAGGAGGAGGAGGATGATGATGATGAGGAGAGCGTGAGTATCTCTCCTGGATGAGCAAACATTGAGAAAAGTCATGTCCTTGTGAACAAGGGAAGTGCCAGGAATTCCCCGACATAGGGTCCGAGATCCCTGACATGGGAGCTAAGCAAATTGGTCTGTGGGTTTTATAGCAATGTTGAGGCATCAATGGAAAATACATTAAGAATGAATAGAACCCAAGTAACAGCATGCTTGTCACACAAGGGGACATTAACCCCTTTCAAGCTATTTAAGTATATAGCCATATTTATACGGTTGTGAAAATATGTAAAAGTATGCTCCTGAGTCGTGAACATTGCATAAAATAGGCAGACAAATTGTGTGCTTTACATTCGATTGTGGCTGAAAATTTGTTCCTACACCTTAAAAATCGATTCCTAGCAAAAGTGGACTGAGGATAGTACAATGATAGAGTGCTCACCAAGCAATCCTTGGCCCTAAAGGTTGACGGTTTGAATCCTGCCCATATGTAGCTGAAATATTGCTAAAAGCCACTTTAAAAATGCATACCAAACATAGCAGAAGTTGTTGGTTTGTCTGAAAGTCTGCAGAAATCAGTTTTTTTTTAAAGAAAGTAGATCATGTTAAAAGTTTAATATTTTAAATGAAACATTATAGAAACTGACGTATCCAAATATTGCAGTGAAAAATGATAATACTTTGATGTCAAATATTCTTGCTTTCTTTTTCTCAGTCATCATCATCGGATGACCTTGAATCAAATTTCGAAGAGGAAGGCGAGTTTGTGGGAGGTTCATCCCATCCGAGACCGTCGATCCCCGAGATCGAAGTTGGCTTCTTTATTGGCGACATGGAAGAAGCTCCATCCCCGACAGTTGAGATCAAAAGCTTTCCTTCCGATGTTAAAATGCAGTCAGAAACGGATCAGAAGATCAAGAGCGCATCCACGCCGGATGTTCCAGGACATGCTGAGGCGGAAGGTGAGGTCTCAAAGCTTGCTTCAAGTTTGCATGTTCCGGGTGGATTGAAGACAAAAGGCCCTGGAGAATCCAGTGGAAACCGAGTCAAATTCTTACTTGGTAAGTTGGGATGGAATTGGTGTATGGACATATGAGTATATTCTTTGTTGGTGTCGTCAGGCTAGAGCTGCAACGGTATATATGGTAAAACTTCCAAAATTTCGAACTTCTAAAATTAAAAAAATATTGATAACCTTTGGCAATTTCCAAATTTTGAATTTCTAACTTTATCAAAGATCGCTAATTTCCAAAACATTGAAGACATCAAAAATTAATTATTTTTTTGGTTCGAAATTTTAGGAGTATTAACGTACCTTTTGGCTCTCTCACCGTTGATTGGCATAGAAAAAATAGGACCAAATATTATTTCCTGACACACATGACTTTCTTTCAATCACTTCTGTATACCAGACCCATCCTCAGCCTACCCTGGCTGGATAATAGGGCCCTTAACAACAGGACGGACAAAGAAGATGATTTCTAACAAACTACCAGTTTGAGCTAGATTACCCACAAGGGCAAATAAATTTTTGAAAAAAAAAGGATTGGTTCAGTTTGACTAAACTCATTCAGTGTGGAAATGATACCCTGACACTATGTGTAGGTGACACTTTGATATGTCTGAAAGATTGCCACAAGCACACCTAGTCCGAAATCCTACACTCAAAATCAAATTTCTACATGCTCGGTGTTTAGTGCTTCGGCCCAGCAATTTGCCAGCCTTGGCGGTTGTGGTTCGAGTCCCGCTTGGGCACCTCGTCTTTCAGCACGGAGAGACAGGAGCCCCAACACCGACGTGATGTTGTTGAGACCGTGGTGATGTGGCTAAAAGATTGCTGAAAACCATGTAAAACCCCAACTCACTCTCACTCTACATGCTCGATAGTATAGATGATGTATGAAGTGTTTGAACAGGAGAAAGGTGTGACAAATGTTTCTACAATTCCAGGTGATGACAGCAGTGAGGTGAATTTACCTGAAAAAGGTGAGGGGGGAGGAGGAGCACCTCAAGCAAATGGAGATCTGCCGGATGGATCACTCTCTCCCTCTTCACAGTATGTACTCGTAGCTTCTCGCAAAACTAGACTTTTGTCATTCTTCAACTAAACTATTCAAGTATGTTCCAGAATGCAGACAAAAATACGAGAATAAAATTAGAAATACTTAAAGGAACTTGTGTATTATCAAATTTTTGTCTTCTTGGAAAATATTATGTGTGCGCTCGTTACAAATACAACACTTTCTTGAATGGCACGTGCAAGTATCTTCCAAATGTCAAAGTACACCCTTCTTCCAACCAGAAGCTATTTCAACTTGTATGCTCGCTCCACTTGTATTTGGATACCAGTAAGGAAACATTTTGTTCATTCATTCTTATTTTAATGTCTTTAAGATCTGACAGCCGACTGAACAAACAACAGAAGCATCGGAAACACCACCATGAACATTTCCGAAAGGAGCATCTGATCATGCGGCGCCAGAGAGGGAGCGAAGTGCATCTCGAAGCGCTGGACGACATTAATCGGTCGCCAACCGAGTCAGAAGAAGCTATTCTGCTCGATAAAGCCGATTTAGACAATTTGGCCAGTAAGACTATACAGGCAGGCAATCCGCATTCAGCCCTTTTCTTTGTTTCTCATTATAAATTCGATTCACTCTCAATATGCTTTACACAATAATAATTTGGATTGAAGAAAGCTATTTTGCCAAACAAAATGTGTGATGGATCGTTTGATTTAGTTAATAACTTATCTGAAAATCTTTTCCAAGCACTGAAAGTTAATATATTTGTAATATCAGTGTTAAGAGTAATTATTTGATCTTTTGAAAGCTGTTTTTTTTTAATTGGAGGATGATATTTGTGAAACTAAGGTAAATTAGGTTTCTGACTAATTTGGTGTTTTGTAGTGTCAAAAGTACTTTGTAGTGTCAAAAGTACTTTTAATGTTTCGGGTTTGTTTTCAACTTGAGAAATTAAGCACTATGTAGGTTGTGACACATTAAGTGCAATTTCAATACATGAGTTTTTCTCGTAGGGTTGGTAGAGGTACTGCACTATGGTCCATTTCCTGTAAATTCCAGGTCACAGATTTGAAGATGTCCGGGGTATACGTCGTCACAAGATCAACAGGCACCGCAATGCTATGCACTCGATCGTTCACATTGGCAAGATGGCAAAAGAGAGGAAGCCACACAAACCAAAGAAGAAAGTGGATCACAGTCCTCATGAGGTAAGCAAAAACATCTGAAGAAACTCGTTAAAACCACATGAAGCTGTCACTGAAACATTGCTTTCTAGGATGTTAAAAAACATTTTGCTGACTTACTTAAACTTGAATTTTGGTAAACACACTTACTCATGCACACAGTTAATTACGATGTTTGAGGTTTAAATCTTGTAACCCCGGGAGGTGTTACTAAAGAACAATAGGACCCCAGCAACCCAGTGCTTGTCTGTTGCTTTCACTTTTCTTTTTATCAATCTTTTTTATGAAGTACTGTTTCCCTCAGTGTGCAGCTTGCATATCGGGTTGCATTTAAGCTGAAATATTGCCCTTGCAATGTAAAACCTCTCCCTCCACTCAGCTCAACTCTCTAAACAACCCACTGATAATTATAGCTAAAAGATTGCTGAATATGACAGTATCCAAATCCTTTTCCAGGTGTTCGTTGAGCTGTACAAACTGCATGTTAGCAAGGATGCAGATAATGAATGGGAGTGGCGTGAGAAAGCTCGTTGGATCAAGTTTGAGGAAGACGTAGAAGAAGGAGCAGAGAGATGGGGAAAACCCCACGTTGCATCGCTGTCATTCCACAGTCTGCTCGAGCTTCGGCGAGGATTGGAAAGTGGTATGAATCCTTCCTTATGGGCTTTCTGAAATAGAACAGGACTTGGGCAAGGGTCCTTTCTCATGTAACAGGACATTCTGAAATAAAATACTTTATTACAAAAAAAAAAAAGAAAGAGAATAGTACTTCAGTATACCTATTTTACTGTCTTACATTGTGGATCTGTTCTTTTATCATTTCCTGGAGCATGGGATAGCACAGTGGTTAGAATTTCGCACCAGTAATCTGCCAGACTGCGGTTGTGGTTCGAATCCCACCTGGGTACCTCTCTTTTGGCCTGGAGATTGGCCCGATGTGATGTAGATGTAACTGTGGTTATTAGGTTGAAAGATTACTGAAATCGATTTAAAATCCAAAATCACTCTTTAATATCCTTCTATCAATCCATGTTTGAGCTGTCATCATGTCCCTCAGCATACGGTAAGACTTCTAAGATTTCGAAGGGAAAAAAATAATTACTTTTGGACGTGTTCGAATTTTTGGAAATTAGTGAAGTTCGAATTTGAAATTTTAGAAATTGCCCCCAAAACATAAGTGAAAAATTCAAAATTTTACAAACTGCTGAAGGTAACAATCGCCATTTTAGGAATTCGGTTTTCAGATTTTTGAAAAAAAAATCGAATTTTTAGAGGTAAAATAAATTGATTATTTTGACAGAAATAACACCTTAGAAATTTTAGAAGTTCGAAATTTTGGAAATTTTACCATACTTCTTGCATATCATACCACCCTATGGCTGAAACATTGCTCTTGGTGACATCAAGTCATTCACAGTAACATCTTGTGAATCATAGTTTCTGTATTACATACATGGCATAATCCATACCTGCCAAGAGATCCAGATTGGGGTCCCAAAGGGGTGGTGTTTCTAAAACTGATATATTTACAATAGACATCTGCAAAAAAGTTTTAAACCAATTTGACAAAAAATCAGGTGATTTAGTAAAATGACCTTTGGACATAGGTAAGGTCTTTCTCCTTCTGTCGTTCCAAAATTATCACAAAGAGCATAAAATTTAATTCACAATATAGTGTGAATTCTCAAGCTGAGAAATAACCTTAAGCATACCTCATCAGGAAAAGCAATTTGGTAAATCTCACAAGAGTCAACGCCGTGAACTCAGAGAAAATCACCATAATTTAAATCTATGCCAAAAAGCTGATACATTAGAGTTTGACTCTGCTATATATTCAACCATATGTCGACTCCTCTCAGTTTATTGTTAGTGTTATTTCCCATGCAAGGACTCGAGTCTCTTCAGCCTCGGTTCAGACTCGAGTACCCATTTTAGCCCTAATTCTGAAGAAATTGGATCGCTGCTCTCTAGCTATTATCGATTTCAATATTGACCCTGTTTTGGTCGACCAGTGAAGAAAATTAGAAATGTGTAAAATGTAAACTGGTTGTAACTCTGCCATTAGATTATTAAACAGGCAATCAAATCACTCTATGACATTATGTATTGACTGTTTTTACAAGTTTGCACCTATTTGGACAGGCACCTTGCTGTTGGATTTAGATGCTACTGATCTTCCAACCATTATCCATCGGGTGGTTGAAAACATGAGCATCCGCGATACGATTCGCGAACAAGACAAGGGCCGATTAATTCGCACCCTCCTCCTTAAACACAAGTAAGTGCTTTTACATAATATTGTATGTCGGACTTTTTTAAGTTTGAAAACATCTAAACAAGGCACTCATCTCATTATCATTTAGAACTCCTACTTCATTGCGAGTGTTCATTATTTTGACAAATGGAACTGTTATCATTTACGCAATACAAGTTTTCCATGCAAAATTTTGGTTTCAGCTTTCATTCTGTCAAACATGGATTTTAAAGATTTGTATACATTTCAGTGTAAAGTCACCCGTTTAACATGTGGTTAGTCTTGTTTTGATTCATTAAACAATGTTCAACTCTTCTTGTAAAAGGAGAATGTTTTATTCTACTTAAAGTCATTGGATGCTCTCTATCCACATATTCACAGAAGTACTTTTTATGAGGCCATGACCTCTATCCTTTATTTGAAAAAAACCTTAGAACTTTCCTTTAATCATGATTTTGAAATCTACTTTGACTGTGACCTGAAACTCTTTATAAATGACTGACATGTTCTCTGACACGACCTTGACCTGTTTTCCAGTGTGAACTTGACCTTGACCTATTTGGTGATTTGGACCATGACCTATTCGGTGATCTTGACCTTGACCTATTTGGTGATCTTGACCTATTCTTCGACATGAACTGAAATTGTTCTGTGACCTAACTTCAAGCTGCTCTCTCTGAACATAATTTTAGAATTGTTTCAGATCTGTCCTTATAAATACAGGGATATTGCATGTGTGATTCATTGTGCATTGAATATAAATTTTTGTGACTTAACAACTGATGTATTGCGTTATGTCTGCATTTGTTTTCTTTGAAAGTAGATTAAAAATTGAAACCAGTTATTTTGACCTCCATAAATGCACATATACTGTGGCATTTTGATGGGCAAAATGGCAAAACGACCTCAGACTTTAGACAATAAGCATGTTAGGAATTGGACAGAAGTAGGAAATAGGCGAGTAGTTAGGAGCACTGTTAGTTGGAACACTGTAGCAGAGTATGTCTAGTTGTCAGTTTAAAGAATGTACATATCTGGTAGGAAAAAATGTCAAAAACGATTTTTTTCCTGTGTTAAACGCAACCAATAGTTCAGTGGCATACATAATCTTTATTTTCTTTGAAACAAGGGATAGCACAGTGGTTACCATGTCGACCCAGTAATCTGTCAGATTTTGTGGTTGTGGATTCGAATCCTGTTGGGGTACCTCTTTTTCAGCCCAGAAATTGATCCCTGACAGCGATGTGATGTACATGTGAGTGACACTGTGGCGATGTGGCTGAAAGATTACCGTAAGCCAAAATCGAGCAGGTGGTCAGCTTAACATCGTCTTGTTCAGAAATGATCCCATCGTGAAGCTGAACACCACGGGTTTGGAGATTGAACCCTGACACAGACATGATAAAAGTGCCACTGTGATCATATGACCAAAAGATCACCAAAAATCCAAAATTTCTCTGGTGATAGTCACAAACAATTCAACATATCTCACTAATGTCTGAAGCTGTTTGATTTTTAGGATCCTTACTTGTTTTTCCTCTTGCCATCCTCTTGTGCTGTCTGTTTCTCTTACAGTAGAGCAAACTCTGATATTATGTTTGGAAAATAGTGATGCACATGGGGCAAATTTATATGCAACACTACAGTCTTAGCATTTGCAATATATGTATATTACAAAATATTTATATTGTGTGTTCTAAATACATAGAGTTTTGGTTGGTGAATTTTAGGAAAGGGTTTGCCAAGCTCGCAAGGTAGCCCGTTGAATGTCACTACTTTTGATATGACTGAAAAATGTCAAAGGCCTTGTTAAGTAGAGAATAATTTGCCACTGAAAAACACCTCTTCTGTATTTCTAATTCTCAATTTTCACCATTATTTTGGTGACGAAACTGTCTTTATTATGTATTTGTACAGACCAGTGTAACACCGTGTAAATGTAAATATGTTAACGACAGGTCTTGGAATATTGACAACAAATTTCGAGTGATGGTTGTATTGTCATCTCGGTAACGTATTGAATGTTCAAGTTGACATTTCAGTATGTTCACCGTTTGATTTCAACATTTCGTATCTTGTCAGTGTTAAATGTGATTAATTTTCAATTCACATACTAATGAACGGCTTTTGTTCACTAATGAGTAGAAAATATGTGCTTTATTAACATTAGCACACACACACAGAACAAAACACAGAAACCAAATTTTTCTTTTGTTAGATTTTCTTGTTTAGCTTGACTTTTCTCCAGAATTATTTGTTGACTTTATAGTTGTTTATTCTGGGATCTTAATATTATATTTTGTTTGATTTTAATCCAGTGAGGTTTTTTCTTCCTCATTTGTCCTAGTATTAGCCTTTTTTAATGTTATTTGCGTTTATGTTCGGAATTAACAAATTCTGCTTCACCACATTTGTTTCCAGGCATGTTCATGAGCGCTCCACGTTTCTTCCCAGAAATGTGTCTTATTCCAACCTAGTTGGACTTGACACCTCCAGGTTTGCTTTTAATCTCCACTTCCAAGTTTTTGTTTCACCTGACTCTAGTTGTTAAAATGAAATGACGCTGTACCTAACCTTCTTCTAAGTCTAAGCTGCACCAGCAGAATAAAAATAGAGCTACGACTTCGACTAAATCTGGATATACATGTATCTGCTTTTTTCCTGAAGTAAAATATATTTAGTAGTTAAAACAGACTGAAGCACAGATATAACCTGAATTTAAATTACATTGTTCCACTGAAATATATCTTCAATTAAAAAATAACTGTGCCTATCATAATGCATTGCTTTTAATTATATATTGATATTTGGAACACTTGCATTGCATCCACTTATACTTCTGCGGAAATGTATTTTTCTACACGTCATCCACACTCTTTAATCAACTTGAGTTGTGCTTACAGTCCATGATGGAATTGAACAAATGAAATCAATAAAATAAAATTGTACTCTGATGTTTGTTAGAATTTGAAAAAAAAGTAAGATATAGTCTTCTACAAAAATGGATGAGATTTTGAATGTTAGTGTTTTGTCAGGCACATTGTCCTAATGTTAGTGTTTGTCAGACAATTGAGGGTCACCGATGATCATTCGGGCTGTGAACTTTGAAAAATAGCTCTCTTTAGAAGTCTATGGATCACTCGTCAAGAATGCCAGTTTAAGTATATCAGTGACCTTGAACTTGAAACTGATCTTTGACCTCAATAGCTGACCTTGGCTGCTAATATATGTTTGAAAATTTATTTGCCCGATTTTATGTGTTTGCTTGAAAGGTTGGGTATTATTTGAATAAAAAATCTGAATATGCTGGGTTAATTGGATATGTTGTGAGCGGTTATACATGTGGTAATGTCCTGTAAGCTGAAGTATAACCAGCTGTAGAGTTAGTATTTGTACAGTATCATTGTATGTGCACTCAAGAAATGAAAAAAACCTCATGATTCTGAGCTTCAGTTTTGCACAATATATATGTGCTGATCATCCATTTCCATGGTATCACTGGTTTTTTTTTGCACATTGTGGCTATTGAATGCACATACACTGGTTTAAGACAATGCAGGTGATCACAGAGTTCGGTTTTCAGTTACAAAACCACCGCCAAGCCTTGCTGCAATCAATAAAACATTGTACAAATGTGTTTCAAAGCATTTTCGCTGTTACCAAAAAAATATCTTGAATGGTAAACTAAAATTGATGTTTAAATTGATTGCCTGTGATCTGGTCAAGGTAGACAACTCTGCAATGTTTTATGATGCAGCGCTACTAGTTGCTGTTTTGTGCAACAGTTTTAGTTTGATCATTTGATGCTGGTGTTTGCAGCCTGTGTTGAGATTATTGAACAATAAAAGTTCTGCATCATCTTGGAATGCAAGCAATATACTTAATTGAAATTTTGAAATTCATTGAACTTTTTTGATTGCTGGCAAAAAATGTATTAGAAACATTTTGCTTTTGAAAATTTAAGAAATAAGTTTTTTGGTTCCGACAGTTTCAACAAAATTAGTATTGCGATTTCACTTTGGGATTATTGATATTTTTATGAAGAGATTAATAATAGAAATTTGTTCAGTTTCTCTCCACAGTTTACAAATCTGAAAACGTTGTATTAATTGGCAACTTGTTGTTTGTTTGCATGGAATAATCCATTAATATGTTATTTGGAACTGACAACAAGTTTCTTCTCTTTTTTCAGAAAGTAATTTATTAACCCAAGTACTAACTTCTATTCCTTCACAGGAGTCCAACCATTCCAAAGTTTTCAATTTGATGTCAGCCTGCATCTTAATGATTTAAACATTTATTTTTGTTCAGTATTTCATTCAGTAGTTTGTTTATATTTTTTCCTGGTTTTCCTGGAATGGGATTGTTCCTTGGTTCACCAGCAAATTGGACTTTATGAGAGTTTGTGTTTATTTGCTCCGCATGGTTGGTGGTACTGTGTGAAGGGAATGTTGACGAGAATGAATTGTAACACAACGTCTTGTGATAGTATGCATGATTACATATTACTGAAGCATTGTTAATGTTAATACAGTTATTATTTCTTTGGTAGAAGTGCATGAATGCATGGTAGTCAGCGTTGTTACTTGGTTTTGTACATGAACATCATACCAAGCAAATTGCTGTGATGATAAGTTTGACACAACATTGCAACTTGTTGATTGACAAATGATTTGGTTTATATTTTAAAGATTTTTTTCGAAGAGTGGTTAACTTTCAAAGATAAAAAATGAGTTTTTCATCTGGGAAATAAAGTGTTACTATTTAAAATTTTGACCTGTTGCTTGAAACGAATCATTTTGCAGTTGGCTTGGTTCAGAAACATTTTTGGTTTCTGGTGGTAGAAACCCAAAACATAACCTGTGAATGTGCATGAAACAAATATTGTGTTATTACTCATTCTATTTATCAACAGGAGGGTTCCTTTTTATAACCCATTAAGCATTTTGGATTATCATTCATATTCATTTATGTAGTTTGAGCATCTCTGAGTGTAGTTTTCTCGAAAGTCAACTTGTTTCATTTCATAAAATGATGGGGTGAAAAAACTTGTCTATTTTTTAATTAAAGGACATGGAAACAAGTTTTATATAATTACATTTTTTTAATCATATACATCCATAAATGCAAGATAATCAAT
>JAUELE010228702.1:0-12241 GCA_031471655.1 Diodora aspera | reverse complement strand
TGTGTGATGCGTAATGGTGGTACGCATTGTGTTTAACACTTTGTAATACAATATTAGACTGACTGCAGTCTCCGAAATATTTTTTTCTTTTCTATTTATGTATTTTGCATAGGGTATATATTTATTGTAGAGAGCCTTGTGTCTCTTCGGCCGAATTTCAGACTGTAATCAGCCATCCCTAGACTTGCATTTTTATAGACTTGCCAAGTCTCTTAAGAAAAAATGTACAGGGTCTGTCAGACAGACTAGTACAATATGGCAGGGAATGTTTCCATGTGTCCGGAATGCGTAAAGCGTGATGCGTAATACGTATTGCGTGTTCAACACTTTGCACTAAAATATAGCAGGGAATGTTTACATGTGTTCGTAATGCGTAAAGCGTGATGTGTAGTACGTTTTGAGTGTTCAACACTTGAAGTAAAATGCATGTATAGCAGGGAATGGTTCCATGTGTACGTAATGCTTAAAGCGTGACACGTAAAGCGCAGTAATGCTCATGGGAGCGTCTCAATTCGCAATACGCATGTATACGGAGACCGCAAACTGAGATTCCAAAGGTTTCCCAAACAGCGAACAATCGTTTTGCAGGTTGTTTAAATGTTGGTATTATTGCATTATGAAATAGGAAGGGTGAGGTCAATATTGTTCAGCCCTTGTACACTATACCGAGAAAAGTCAAACTGAAGAAACCGCGCCCGTATATATACGCACCCATGGAAACAAGCAATACGCTTACGCAGTGCGTAATATGTATCACGTAACACAACTTGCATACGCATTGTGTACACGTAAAAAGACAAGCCTCAAGGTAGAGCGAGGCCTTACTCAAACAATCGCTCGTAAAATACCTCGGCTCGAGCACAGCTCGATCACATGATAAACCAGGAGTTGAGGTGGCCTCGAGCAATGCACGGAGATCGCGAGCTTGCGAAGCTCGAGCCCAGAGAGTAGTTGGATGTGTGATCGGTTGGTGTTGGAAAGCTTCCAGGCCTTCAAGAGATACTCGCAATGCCAGTGGTGTCACCATGGTCAAGCGGCTTTGCGGCCTAATTTATTAGTTACATAACGCTTTATTTCCTTAGTCCCGGCAGATGCAGTCGGACTTATGTGCTACTTTCAAATAGCCAGCCTCGTTCCGAACCTTTCTCTGAAGGTGTATCATAGAACTTTTCGTCGATTTCCGAATGCTTTCTGAATATGAGTCGAATGCATATATTAGTAAGTGCGACGTTTCCGAAGGTTTACGCTTTGAATATTTTCAAGATTCGGAATGGTTGTTTATGTAGTTTCTTGCCCAGGGATCCTTCAAGAAATTAGAATATTCAAGACGCTGTGAAACCGATAAACATGTGTTTTTGTCTTCTATGTCTTTTGTGTATTATTTGTGGTGTGTACATAATTGTATGTATACTATTAAAGGAAAAACGTTCATGTGCATTAGGAATATCAAAATATTTGTTCGTGTATGATGACCCACACGTATAATTTTAATTGGTAAATGCAAGCCTGGCTACCAACTCGTGATTTTAGTATATCTTATGATATTTGCACGTGCCTGTTATTTGGAACATGCGCACTAGTTTCTGTGTGTTTTCAATGTCATAAACACACCCTGGTTTTTAAATCTTGAAGCTAACGGCTTATACCCATTAAATTCTTCTAAACCACTGGAACCTGAAAAACACATTTGGAAACGTTCAACACGAAACGTCTCTTTACCACAACTTGCTGAAGATCAGCGTTTACGCGAAAATGGGATGTTTGAGGCTAGGATGGCACAAAATGTAGTGCGGAGACGGTTTGGCGTCCACCGCAACACTATTCTGTCACTTTGGGATCCTTACGGACAGAATGGCGTTGTTAACGATCGCCAACGTTCAGGACGACCACGTGTGACGTCACAGAGACAGGATAACCACGTACGATTAGTGCACTTAAGGAATTGTTTCCAAACATTGGGTTGGACAGTTTGAACCATTCCTGGGCAAGGACCAATAAGTCCATGAACGATGCGCTATAGATTGAGCAAACTTAGCATTTGTCTTCTGGCCATACTCCATCGTATTGCACGCTTGGCTTGGTCTTCAGCATGAGAACGTCCCTCCTCACATCACACGTGTGGTCAGAAATTTTCTTCAGCAATAAAACAATGGGAGAATCTTTGAGACGAAATGGAACCAGACAGTGACGTTGAACGAAAGTGCTCGGCCCCTAGTTCAAATATAGAATTACAATCCACATGTATTCTCTAACCATGTATATTGTTGCCAATGAAACCTCGATGTCACGAATGTGTAGATGAACATGGGGAAAACACCAGTATTTAATGGAGTTGTCACCACCAATTGTGAAAATTGTTCATGAACGTCTTACTCCAGTGTTTGTTGGAATAGATACTGCACTCAGTGTGTGCCACTCACGCTTTGACAATCAATAAATATCACTTAGTTTAAACATAAAGAGAAAACTTAATCCATCAAATATGAATGCACATAAACTTCTTTTCTTTGGTATACAAATAGCTATTTCTACTAGCAGATGACAAACGGTCAATTTTAACAAACTGTAAATATATATCAGTGTTCATAGGCGCATTGGGACCTTCGGAGTTGGGGGGCAGCGACCTTATTGCCCAGAAAATGACCACCTAGTGGAACCGAGAAGCAAAATATAAAAAAAAGGAACACGTTGAACTCTGCTGTGCCCAAATCTTAGGACGATGTTGCCCGAATTCTGAGGAATTTTGCCCGAATCTGGAGGGGCGGGGGTGGGGGGCACGTACGCACTAAACGTAACAATTGAAACCGGAACCAATCATCAAGGTGTATGCTGCTTTAAAGGATGGTATTATGTATTAGAGTAAATCACAAATAACAACTTGCGTGTCATGAACCTTTGTATGTGTAAAGACACCGTTGTATTACTTATCTGTAACATTTGTTATTTTATGTAGTTATGTTAATGATACCGATCTGTCACCAACATTCTTACAAGCTGAAAGTTGTGTTCACCCTTACAGGACTGCTGAGTGGGTTTTTCGTGGAAGCTGTGGGACTTAAATGTGGTTTACTTGTTGGAGCAGTTGTTGGTTCGATCAGCCTGTTCTTAACTTGGTTTGCGACGTCGGTATCGTATCTCATCATAACTATAGGATTAGGAACAGGTATGTCCAATAACTAAACCGACCAACAAAAGAAAGTAAGGGTAGGAAATTAGTTATTATTTTTTGTTGCAAATCACGTTTTAACTTGAATTGTATGAAAACGATTGCATAAACGCAGCGAACATGCGTGGTCGTCAGGGTCGCAGGTTTTTAGAAATCGCGTGCTTTCGCAAAACTTAAAATAAAAGAACGCTGTAAACATGTCCCGATTAACTGCAAACGAAAGAGAGGGATTAACCTGGAAGAGGTATTACGGTATGGGAAGGGATCCAAGGCAATAGGAGAAAACTTGCCCGGAGGTACATGGATGACATTAATGCGTCCTGTGATTCTGTTCGTTCGTCAGTGGCGCCATGGTGTTCATTTTCAACAGGCCAGTGCCAGACCTCATAGTGCCCGATTGACAAGATTTTCTGACTGGAAGATGCTGTCCCCTTTTGTCTTGCTCCTCTCGTTCCACGGACCTGTCGCCCGTAGAGCAGGCTATACAAGCCAAATTTAGCGCTATACAAAACTTATATAATAATAATAATAATAGAAGACTTCTGGAACATCTTGTGTAGACACCGCAAACAGACACCAAAAACGACCCAATACTCTGCTTGAGCTGGACAAGCCCTATTGGAGGAATGGTACCATAATCCCATTGACGTCATGAGAAAACTGGCATCATTGAGAGCACCAGTTCGTTCTCGCATGGAGGTCATACAAGATATATAAATCTGATGTTTCTGTTTTCATGTACATATTTTTAGTCTTTACACAGTGGTTTCGCACAGGTATGGAAAAATGTAAAGTTTTTTTCTGACCCTACCACATGTAAAGTTATCGGACGTTAAAGTTACACTGGTTCTCTCTTACCATATTTTTGTATCAATAAAAAAGGATTATACAATATTATTTATTGTATAAAACTTTGTTGCTTGGATTATATTTTATTGACCCTTACGGGGCCCAATTATAGGAATAGATTTATTGAAATCTGGCCAATTAGTGTTTTTTAACAGTCATTGAGTAATCATATATTTGCTTCTCTAGTCCATGGCATCATGACAGTATGGCTGAGACAGAAACTTGTTTATGTAACCTTATTGTGTCGTCGGATACTAAAATATGAATCGGCTCTTTGCCCCTATCTGGTGGAACATATCTGACCTCAATGCAGAGATAAAGTTAACGTTGACACTCTCATGTGATTTATTTCTATATCATCAAACGATTTTACTTTAAAAGTATGTTTACCATTTCTGATAAATATGTACATTTATACATTATTACATTTTATCCCAGGCATCAGTAACAGCCTTGTCTTTTTGACGACCAACGTTGTTGTGGCAACTGCTTTCAAGAACCGTCGTAATCTGGCGTTAGTGCTCATAACTGTTGCAGTGGGAGTTGCACAGAGCATTTTACCCCCGCTTCTGGCAGCTTTACAAGACCGCTACAGTTGGAGAGGCTGTTTCTTGATCTCGACTGGATTGTACCTCAACCTAATTGTCTCAACTTTGGTCATTACATCCAAACTTGGGTTACCTCTACCTCTCATCAAAAAAGGCTGCAGGGAAAAACCATTTCAATCAAACTGGAAGGAGCTTTTAAACCCGATCTATATCTGCCTGGTGTTCACTGCTACGGTGTCTCTGTCAGTGACAAATAACGTGAAACATCTCTATCTCTGCTCATCACATTTTGTTGCGTTGGACTCTTCCTGCGATTATTTGTCGGGGCTCTGAACCAGATAAAAATGTTCCATAGCATGCTGCTCCATGGTAGCTGGTACGTACACCCTGACGTTA
The DNA here is from genome assembly GCA_031471655.1 of Diodora aspera. Taxonomy (NCBI): domain Eukaryota; kingdom Metazoa; phylum Mollusca; class Gastropoda; order Lepetellida; family Fissurellidae; genus Diodora; species Diodora aspera. Next base: position 7,282 of record JAUELE010228702.1, on the reverse strand, counting down.
TTTCATCCAAGTTGGGAATGGCATTGGTAAAACAATAAAAAGTAATACGGACTGTAAAAATGGACATCGGGGTGTTGAAGGGGAGGGGGGGGGGTCCAGACAAATTTTACGTTTCAGTACGGCGTCTATACTGGGTCATAAATACTGGTGGAAATATAAATTGCATTATTTACTTTTGGTTGGGCTATTGATGGAAAGGTTATACGCAAATTGAGGATACTAAACTGCCGTGCGATAGCAAATGTCCACAATTTTTGATCGGTAAGAAATGGAACTAAGCGAAATCCATGAATAATTGAAGCATGTTTATGTTATCCCCATACAGGATAAAAATCAATGGATTGTTTGGCCGAACATGTTTAGTTTGTTTCGTTTATCTTGCCTTTCAATTTGTGTTTGCAGCAATTGTTAAAGTGCCTATTTTCTTTTGCCCTCCAGTGTCGAACGTGAATTGTGCACAATTGAACAATTTATGCATTATGCATCATAAAATGTGTGTAAACATTTTAGCGTATTGACAAATCGACATCCGGTTTAAGTACTGTATACAGACCTCTTCGGCCAGAAAAAGGATTCTCCTCGACTCGTATTTGACGAGTCCTGGATCCCAAAATATTACCTCGCAATGAATATGTTATTGTTGATTTTACAGGCTGTTCAGTGATAGTTGTGGCTCATACTAACAACTTCATAGCAATAGTGATATTCCTGTGTCTCGTCTGGGGTTCTCATGGTGGAATGGTCAGCCTTGGCAGTGTTATGATGGTGGATGTGACAAGCGTTGATGTAATGGCGATCAGTTTTGGCATTTACTTGATGATGATAGGTGTGATGATAGGTTGCTTCCGTTATAATGGGTGAGTTTTGGAGACAAATCAGAAAGTGTCGTGGAACTAGTCGTGCTCCATGTAACATCACACAAGCTGAGTGGCTTCAACATTTTAAGTCTGTTTTCTCTTGTGAAAGGGTGTTGTATACTGATTTTATGGATGATGAGCTCAACAATATCCCTGATAACTCTGATCAATTCGACAAGAGTATTTTAGACTCGGATATAACGAGGGAGGAAATCATCCAAGGTATTAATTCACTTAATACTGGCAAGTCAGCAGGCCCAGATGATGTACTATGCGAAATGCTAAAATGTTCTCAAGACTATACCTTGCCATTTCTGTCTAAGCTTTTCAATTGCATATTTGATAAGGGCATATATCCAGAATGTTGGTCGAAATCAATCATTGTTCCAGTCCATAAGAAAGGAAATATTAACAACCCTGATAATTATCGAGGTATTTCGCTTATTAGTGTAGTTGGTAAACTTTTCGCGACCGTTTTGAATAACAGGCTCTCAGTATGGTCCGAGACACGGGATAAGATTTCAGAATGTCAAGCTGGTTTTCGTAAGGGTTACTCTACGACTGATCATATTTTTACTCTATACGCTATTGTCCAATTGAATTCTAAGATAAAATATTGTGTGCGGTCAGGTGGTGGTTTGACAGATTTTTTCGATTGTCCAGTAGGTGTTAGACAGGGATGTGTACTTAACCCGTTACTTTTCTCAATGTTTATTAATGAACTTTCTGTCGAGATAGCTAGTAGTGGTAGTAAACATGGCATCCAGTTATTCCCTGACATTTATGGGATTTTTCTTTTGCTGTTCGCTGATGATGTCATACTGATTTCAGATTCTGTGGTGGGATTACAGACACAGCTCGGTAGTTTAGAAAGGTATACACTGAACTGGAATTTAAATGTCAACCTAGAAAAAAAACTAAAATTGTCGTTTTTGGAAGAGGTGGCGTAATTGCAAACTGCGACAAATGTTTTTAAAGGTTCTCGTATAGATGTTATGAATGAGTACAAGACTTAGTATTTAGGGGTTGCATTTACATATACAATGAACATGAACAAGTTAGTCGTAGATTTAGCAAGAAGAGTTAAAAAGAGTTTAATTTATTTGTTGTATTGTCTTGTTTCTCTTGGAAATGTATCACCTCGTATCTATTTAAAAATGTTTGATGCACAGATTCAACCAATAGTGTTATACACTTCTGAAGTCTGTGGTTTTGGGATCTTTGAACCAATTGAAAAGATTCATCTATTGGCATGTAAGTCCTTGAAGGTAGGCACCGCCACCTCAAATGCTTTAGTGTACGGTGAATGCGGCAGATTTTCATTATACGTAAATTCGTTCATACGGTTCAAATATTGGTTCAAGATCCAGAAAATGTACAACCAGCGATTACCCATAAAAGTGCTATGATATGCTGTGTCGCTTACATGAAATGGGTTTTAACACCTGGGCCTCAAACATACGTTCGTTATTATTTTTAATCGTTTTGGTCAAGTCTCGTTATTTCAATGGGTTGGTGATGAAGCTATGTTTTTAAGATTATTTAAGCAAAGGTTACTTGACATGTTTTCACTGGAATGGTTCTCAACAATCAGTAATAGTTGAAGGTATGATATGTATACTAGTAGATCATTTAAATCAGTGTTGGAACCAGAAAAATACCTATTGTGTATACGTTCTCTTACTTTGAACTTCTCTTATTCGTTTAGACTAGGTTCATCCGACCTAATGAATAATAGAGGTAGAAGCTTAGGAATTGAAAAGTGTTTGAGAATTTGCCCAGGGTGTCAGTCAGGCATAGAAGATGAATTTCATTTTATTTTCATGTGTCCATTGTATGCTCATATGAAGGGAAAATATCTGGATAAATTGAGAAGCGAAAACTGTATTATAAATAGCTATCACTTTACACGTCTGTTGCAATATCTTAATGAATATGAATTGGTGCAATTATCTCTTTATGTACATCATTTATATTACGCAACCATGTTATACATAACTTGTAAAATCCGTGTATTGCAAATATTCCATCTGTGTATGGGATGGAGGCCTTTTGTACAATAAATAAACAAACAAATACTAGAAGTAGTTGGGAACGACTTTAGATGTGGTTATGAGTGACGTCAGATGTGGTTGAGTTTGGTCTATAAATGTGGTCAGGGTGGAATGTTAGATGTAGTGATGGTGGGACGTTAGATGTGGTTGGGTGGGACGTTGGATGTGGTGAGGGTGGGACGTTAGATGTGGTGAGGGTGGGACGTTAGATGTGGTTGGGTGGGACGTTAGATGTGGTATTGGGTGGGACGTTAGATGTGGTATTGGGTGGGACGTTTGATGTGTTTGAGTCGGACGTTAGATGTGGCGAGGGTGGGACGTTAGATGTGGTGGGGGACGTTAGATGTGGCGAGGGTGGGACGTTAGATGTGGTGGGGGACGTTAGATGTAGTTAGGTGGGACGTTAGATGCGGTGAAGGTAGGACGTTGGATGCCCGTGGGATGAGACATGCACCCTGAGCCCCTCTTTGCAGACTAGGCATATGTTTGTTTAAGTTGTACATGTTTACAAACAAAATTTCAAAAAGATATTATTCAACGGCAACAACAATAACCCAACAATGAAATAAAAAGGTATTATTGTGTGCCAGTTGGCAACTCCAGCAATAATAACGTGTCGATTTAAAGAGACAGTGCATTTGAATTATTCGTTCTATTAATCACGTGACACCCAGGAGAGATTTTAATGAACATGTCAAAATGCAATGTTACCTGGCGGTTGGATTTCATCATTTTGCTGAATTAAAATATTTATTAAAATAGCCATTGTATGACTAACTTGTTTTTAAAAACCAATTATATTCACGAACGTTGTTATTCAGCCTCAACAGCAAATCATCCAAGGCTATAGAAATTCGTTTTGCTAAAGACTTAAAAGTGTATACATGTATATGATATTTTACAGGCGACGTCAGCACGACATGAAACAGCAATTCCCAACTCGTTTTAAAGAACGCCCCTGTGTCGAGAGCTGTAACGATGTTTGCGTCCCCTTGTTTTAAAGTTACATTTTGACTTGAAGTAAAGAGGTTTAAAAACAAAATTTCCATCCAACTTTGAATCCCGTCTCGCACTCACTTTTGTGAACAACGAACACAAAATGTAAGTTCAAGGTCATTTACAAAACTCCAGATGGCACTGAGCAACTCAGCAAGGCTTGACGATCGCCTTGGTGATCTGGCGCGACACGTTCGATCCGTAGACTAAACAAAACATTTTCACTCGTGATGCGACCGAATCATGAATATACTAGTATACAAAGCTCTTTCCTGCTAACGGATTTTTCGCATCCTTCAGGAATACAGCTGCTGAACAAAAGTTTGTTTAACCACTTTTAACTATACAATATCATACAATCTAACATTGTGTTAATGTTCTTGACTTTGTTAATGATGAAGCAATATTATGTCTGTTCTCGCTGAATTGTGCGTCAATCTCCTGCCCATCATACACATAAACATCAATGTCATGATAACAGTAGAACAAATTTGGCATTGTTTTAAAAATCAATTTTCTACTTTCACCCAGTACATCGTCCAGCAATGTTAAGCCGTAAACGCTCATATTTCAACAGTTTCATTTTCTCTTAAAACAATATTTTAAGATGAAAATATTACATTTTTTCCAAAGGACTAATTTATTGTCCAAAATTTAAAAAATCACAACATTCATAATTTTACTCCCCGCTGTTTTGACCAATGCCAGATTTGTTCTACTATCATCATGTTATGATGTTTATGTGTATGATGGGCAGGAGATTGACGTACAATTAAGCGAGAACAGATATAATATGTCATCATTATTAACACAGTTAGGAACATTAACAAAATGCCAGATTGTATGGTATTGTATAGTGTTTCTAAAGTCGTTACACAAACTTTTGGTCCGCAGCTGTAGCTAAGTGATGATGGTTGTTCAGATACAGTCACAACACAAACGTTTGATTGTTTTCTCAACAGTTCCTGTATAGAGACATATTATTGCAAAGATGATGGTCGTCGCCACATAATAAGTCGGTCTCATTGAAAGTATTGATAACTTGGGTTAATTGTGTATTATGAGCATGACTGTGATTGGATGCAGGATAGATAGAGATTACTAAACGAGTGTCTGTTGTATACCATGGATCTCACCCGAGTTGTTTCTAAACAACAACGAGTATGAGATCCATGGTATCCAACAGACACGAGTATAGTAATTTATTTCTTACACTCGTTACCCAAGTATCATTTTAGGATTGATTTGGCGTTAGGCTTACAGATGTGCACATTCAATGTACCGGCAGCATGACCTCGTGATGAACACGTCACAAACAAAATGATGTCACAATAACACGTCACAATGTGTCCGTCATAAGATGACCTCGGGTCATCACGGACCGTTGTTGTCATAGACTTATGGCCGAAAACAAATTGTCTTAAACAGTGTTTTCCTTTTGAGACACTTGCTCTCAATCGAAGCATGTTTTGATTTCAAAATCAGTAAATATACATAATGTCAACACAAATGTCTGTCATTATGTATAATTACTGAAATATTCAGTTTGGTGAATCGTTTATTATTTAATTTTGACCGATTATTATACAGAATTGAATACATATCAATACCAATACATCTTGCACGCTGTGGTGAAGATTTTTAAAACTGATTGAGACAAAAGTGACAATAACTGCAATGTCATGACACACACATATTTTCATGGGTATAGAGAGCTGATGGAGGCAGTGTATATTCTTTATGCATTTATATACTATTGACAAGTCCATTGCTTCTGAATTAAACAAGACTTTGGACATTCCTACATTGTGAGCTGATAAATACAATTCATCACTGCAAAATCGAACAATATACCAAACATGAGATCCATATTTTCATTATCCTCTACAGCATAGGAACCCGAGAGTCAAAAAAAGCAGAGAGTTATTTGTATGTGATGCAGAAATAGGCTGACTAACAAAATACCGTTTTCACATAGATCAGACGCGGATCCAGGTACGGGATACTTGGGCACGTGCCCTCACCCCACCCCTCACCTTTTCGCGCGCCATTTTTCTTTTGTTGTGCTATTGTATCATCAAACCAGCACCCCTCCCCCCGATGCTTATTTTTCAAAGTTTTCCGGGGGAATAAGTCCCTGGACTTATTTAAACATGATATCTTTGATGATCTATGTTGTGCACATTAATTCCAGATGTTGTACCAAAAACCGAACCCGGATTTACTCCGCTTTTATATTCACTGCTGCTCAATTAATCAGGAGCAACTAGTCCACCTCCCATGTGTCGTTTCGCATTCGCAGTAACTACCTCAAGTGTAAAATAATAACTTCTCTGGAGTACTTTATAGTGCAGACGATCTTTGTGGGTACCTTCCCAGAAACCACGCCGACTCTCCTTTACCATAAATAGTTACAACTGCAACTCAATGGGGAGGAGCGACTCCAGAATTATGTCTAAACACGATCAAGAAGCGAATGGGCAGCCGACATAGATTTGTAGCGTAAACACAAAGTGGTGTCGTTCTGGAATAGTTACTTTGGGTTGGAATACCGACGTAATTACTTCGCGTGCAACTCCAGTTTGCGTGAGAAAACGATATTGACCATGAATCCATTGACAGAAAAGAAGAGTACCAGACAGATTAATAACTAACTGCTGCTGTGCCAACAACATCGTCATACGTCCAACAACAACATTCGACAGCACATTCACGTACAAACTACAAGAAATAGAACATACCATGCTTACACGAAACCTCACCTGTTCTCCAAAAGAGTCTATTCAAGCAGTAGACTGTCATGATTAGGAACAAGATGGACGTGAGTGAACCGGCGGTAGTAGCCATGACAAATGTTAGCAGTGTTACTTGAAAAGCACCTATAAATGCATAAATATCATTAGTATCGTGGTTATCGGAATAAAATATTTAATAATTAAGGAATACGCATCAAAGGTAATGAAATGTGATATCATTTATACGATGCATAGAAAAATTGCTGATCGTTTGGTTGGAACTCCTCTAGGCATTTCTTGCTCCAATGAAATTTAAAAAATTGAAACTGAAATTATTGTCCCAAGTAAGCAATTTAGGCTTAACAATATTCCACACTTTCATAACAGTTTGCGTGAAAACAATTTTACTTCTTCAGTGCTGCACACAATGCATGTTTAGTAATTAAAGAACGTGCACTGTATAGGGCGCAGAGTACTGAAGAATATGCATGCGAAAAATTACCAACCTTCTGCTTCGGACTCTTCACTGAGTTCAGAATCTGTCAACGAGTGTAAGAATGATTACTCTCAAACAGCTATGTATTTTTTACTTATATGTAAGTAATACCACAACCATGGTAAAAGTAGCCCAACTCATTTG
>JAUELE010228691.1:0-12241 GCA_031471655.1 Diodora aspera | reverse complement strand
GACATCACAGAGTTCACGGATTGTGCGCGCCTAGTTCGAGACATTGTGTCGGTGGCGGAGTATATCACGGAAGGCATGGGGGTCAAAACAGTGATCATCGGCCAACTGCTTCGCCGCCTGCCCCGTGCGTCTTGTCGTGGGTTTAATGACACAATATTATTGTGCAGGCCAATAGTCTGCTTTGTCTGGTGGCGTCTTCTGGAAACACCGAGGCTTCTGGGTGGACCTGAGCTACTTGGGGGCCGATGGTGTCCACCTCTGCTGCATCCCCTCCCACAACCAACCCATGCGGAAGTTTCTGCCCAGCATAAGAAATGCGGTGATTCAGACATCACAACATATCAGGCCAGAATAGTTTGCTCATGTGGCATTGCACCAACATGTCTCTATTTCCCTATAAGTCAATTCACACCTGCCTCATATTCTCGGTGCCCCACGTGCCTGTACGGTGGTCATCCTCTCCCCCCATGCTCACAATTATTGTTGCTTGGTGTTGCATTAATCACTGTTGTTAATGTCTTGGGACTCCGTATGCGATGCTAGCCTTTGGTTTGCTCATAATGACAACTCAGGTTACTTCTTATGTGGCATCATTTCCTTGGCATTGTCATGCTGTCTGGTCTGTCGTGTTACTTTCACCCCGTCGCCGCCATCTATGAAGGTGGGTCAGCGTCATATTTTATGGGTGATGTTTTTCATGTGCACAATTTGAGTTCCCCATTCCGGTGCCTGCGAAGGGGCGGAGTTTCCCTCGCCAGTGTTTTGTTGTTTTGTTTGTGCACCATGTGGGTCGGAGTTACCCAACGCTGTGTGTGCGCATGGGGCGGAGTTCCCCTCGCTAGTTTTTGTTGTTTTTGGGGTGCACCATGTGGGTCGGAGTTACCCAACGCTGTGTATGCGCATGGGGTGGAGTTGCCCTTGCTAGTGTTTCTTGGTGCACTTGGTGCTCGGGGTTACCTGTTACAGTGGGTAGTGGGGGTTATAGCGTATAATTGTGTACTTGCTTTGGATGCTTGGCCCTAGTTACCCCTTCCATTGTTGTATACCATTTGCCCGTTCACTTCTTTAACCTATGTACTGTCTGTTCGGGTAAGCAGTATTCCCTTACCCTCACCCCTAGATGGAGCTGTTGGGGGTGGGGTGGAGATGTACCTTGATAGCTGTTTTGCGATCAAAATGTTGTTGTCCTGTATCATTACACATCCTTAATGTTGCAGGTGGAATGCCTCTTAAAACTACCAAAACGTCATCGCGCAAAAGAAGGAGGGTGTCGCTCCCGACCAGTGAGGTCAGCAGTGGCCATGAGTCAGCTCCATCGCCAAGCGGCCAACCGATAAATATCAATTACGCCAAGTTGGCGCAACACATCTTGGCACAACAACAGGCGGCTAACCAAGACAGCCCTCCTCTGCCCTCCGGAGCTAACCCAGATCGTCAAATCCCTCCGCCCCCAACCACTGGTCCAACTCCAGAGGTGCCCGCACCAGCATCAACATTGACAACACTCTTGGACACCGTATTTGCAGGTGAGTCGGCGCGGCAAACCGAGGTGCCACCGCTACTCGAGATGACAGATTGGGTGCCTCTTGGGGCCACAGTGTCTCCAAAACTCAAACAGAAAATTTGGAACAATGACTTTGTTGACTTTCATTTGCTTCTGTCATCGGCCATTGAGGACCCCATTGCTGTCACAGTAAAGGCCGGTCGAATTAAGTGGCAGCAGACGTCATCGAGAACCCCCCTTTCTATCCACCAATGGACTGATGCGTTCTTTGTTTACTCTTCCATCTATTTAGAGATATTTCCGCAGGAAGCCTGCAATTTATTGAAATATGGGTTTACGGTGCGGGAAATCAGTAGGTTGTATGTGGATCAGGCATGGAGGGGCTATGATGAGTCTTTCCGTAGGATCCGGGAATCCTCCCATTTGCCTTGGGAAAAGTTCGTGGCTGAGTTGCGCCTCAAAGCAGCTTCGTTGGGGGTTAGGTCCCAAAACCGACCAACTGCGTATGTCCCAGGCAAACTTAATTCCTTTCGCTCTAAATTCTGCTTTGCCTACAACAAAGGCCAAAAGTGTACCATGCACCCCAGGGCCCAGGGCCCGTGGCAGTCACCCCAACCCCGGCCGACATTCGCCTGCCCCTCCCCACACCCATAAACTCGGCCAAACTCGCAACTGAACTGGCGGGTTATGACCCTCATCATTTGAGCTACCTCATAAATGGGATTAGGTATGGTTTCCGGCTAGGCTGTGAACACACCCCAGCATCTCATCCTCCTCACAATCACAAGTCTGCTCTTGAACACCCACAGGTGATAGCAGATTACATCCATGCTGGTCTGTCTGCACGCCGCCTTGCTGGACCCTTTTCTCAACCCGCATTTGCACAATTTAAGATATCTCCATTAGGTGTAGTCCACAAATCTGAGCCCAACAAATTCCGCATAATTCACGATCTTTCTTTACCTCATCATGACTCTGTTAATGGCAGTATTCCTAAAGAATACTCTCAGGTCCATTATGATTCCATTGATACTGTGGTGGCCCTCGTCTGTCAGTTTTGGAAGGGGTCCCTCATGGCCAAGTCAGATATCAAGGATGCCTTTCGGATTATACCTGTTAACCCACTAGACTACCATCTTCTTGGGTTTACTTGGGAGGGCCAATTTTATTATGACCGGTGCCTACCAATGGGGGCCAGCTGCTCCTGTCAAATTTTTGAGCAGTTGAGTCATGCTCTGCAGGGGACCATGTTGCATAAACTCAATGCTGCAGGCATGTCACATATTTTAGATGATATCTTTTTTTTAGGCCCCCCCCCCACTCTCACAAGTGTAAATCTCACTTTGCCAATTTCCTGTCCCTGTGAGGCATAATGACTTCATCACAATGCATCACAATGACGTTGAGCTGTTAGATTGCCCTGAATCTGAACAAGATCTCTCCTGCCACTGTATGAAATGCCCGCCCACACCATAACACTTCCACCGCCGAATCTGTCTACTTCAGGAACACAGCTTGCAGCATAACGTTCATGACGACGTCTGTACACGCGTGCTCTCCCGTCTGGACGTTTCAGTAGAAAATGACAGTTCTCCATCTCTGCATAGGCCATGACCGATGATTGACACACCATTGTCGTCGTAGCTGACGATGCTGTCGTGTGAGTTATGGGTCCTCGCACTGTTCTTCTGGGACGAATATCGGCGTCACGTAGACGATTCCTGACTATCTGGTCAGAAATCCTACGGAGCCCAGGCAATGCTTTTGTGGTAGAGGATGCAGTTAGGAATCTGTCACGTAAGTGCCGTAAGCGGATGAATCTGTCTTGGCTTGGCGTGGTCTTTCGGAACGTGGTCTATCCCGTGTAGTTCCATGCTGTCGAAAACGACGCCATAGTCTTCCTATTGTGCTCTGGGATACGTGTAGGCGCCTTGCCATCGCTGATTGTGATTCGCCAGCCTCCAAATGCCCAATCGCATTATTCTGTTGAGCCTCAGTAAGTCTAGGCATGACTTTAAACCTCACTACACGTTTGAACACTGTCACAAAGGTGGCCATAACCCGGGGCTTTTATTGCTTATTGTGAACGAGATGCACGTGAGGGAAAAACATGATTCTTTTAAACCCGTGTCTTTTGTGACATTTATTAAAAAATCATGGTTGGTTGCGATTGGGCGATCGTATTCTACACCAAGAGAGATTCAAACTCGGAAAGGGGTCAAGGTGATATTGGTTTTCAAGATATTAAATGAACTAATGTTCGCGATTCATCCTAATGTTTCCAGACCTTAAAATCTGAGTATTCGTTTCTTTTTTTGAGTAGTATATAGGACCTTTTCAGAAAAGCCATTGTGGACTAAGAAATAATTGCACCTTGAACATTTTGACAAAATTCTCCTCCTGTAAAACTGAATTTCGAGATCAGAAAACGTACTAATGTCCAAAAAAAACTAGTGTTAAGTTTCTCAATTGGATATTTTGATAATTCGATCCTTGAAACCGGTCTTTAATAAGCAAACATAATTATTTTTCTATTTCCTACACTGTGTAGAATGATTTCAAGTCTAAGATCCAATGAAGATGTATCACCAGACAATAACCAAGTGTTGAAAATCAGTTGCGGTCTTACTATACTATTGCACAGCTTCAAGTGCTGTTTCAACGATCATATAATTTAAGACCAGTCTTGCCCTCCTGACACAGAATGTATAATTCTTTCTTCATGCGACTGACTTGGATCATAAATCTCATCAAGTCGGGAGTCTTGCCTTTAAGAAGGATACACTTCATTGGGTCAAGTACAAGTTAAGTTTAGGACGTTCTGTCTCAACCCAGGTCTGTTAAATTATGGATGAAAATCCTGGGTTTATTAACCTCAGGTCAGGACACAACACAGAGAGGACACCTGATTATCTCTAAAACTGCAAGTTCATTTGAACTAGAACCACCACTAATAGATTTGTTGAACTACTTAATGCAATAAGCCCCGACTCAATCAACAATAAATTGGCATTTGGCTGCCAGACTATATTACAAAATACAATAAAATATAATGAAATGTAATGATATAAAATACAATAAAATGAAATGTAACAAAAATATGAAAAACACACCTACTCTTACATACAAGCTTCTACCACACAAACGGCTTAACTTTTCTGAAGAAATATCAATGGATATGAGATCAAACTTTTACGTCATTTAATGTATAATGGTGTGCAGGTTACCAATATTTTGTCTCATTTCAGAATTTGAAAATCAGTTCATTTGCATAAAATACATGGCCTTTTTTAGAAAGGCTACTGTGGACGTTATAGTCCAGTCAAATTAGGAAAAATAACGGAACAAAGTAGGAGAGAGATGAAACTTGGCAGATGTATTCTATGGACCTGTCAAAATAACATGCTAAAAGTCCACAGATGTCCCCCTTAAGCATTCGCCATATCCTGGATCTAAAAATAGCATCCCTACATAGCTATTTAGCATGATTAAAGGGAAAGGGGCATTGTGGAATAGTGACACAGACTTTTACAAATATGAATATAAAGACCTGAAATTTAGCATTTTGAAAGACAGGACCTTTACGCATCTGACCATACTTCTCAAAACAAATATATGCGCAGTTATGTTCCTTGTGATGTTCTAAAAATAGATTTAAGGCAACTTTTTCACTTTGCCTTATGTGTATAATTCTATGGTTATTCTACTACACCATCATCATCAGCTTATCATCTTCTAGATGATTCTACCACATGATACCACACTCATCAAAAAGCATTATGTTCACACATTTAAATTTAATATACAATTGAAGCATTTAGCGATATTTACAGTCTCATATGGCTAATATGAGTCACAAATAATGATATAAACTAAATATTCCGTGACCATTTTTTACCTTTGTTTTGTAAGGAAAGAAGAATTATTGTCCTTGAATATTAAAGTTTTCATGTGAATGGCACCACTCTTACCACATGTGTTGGGAGGATTGTCATTGTTGCCTAAAATATCACACTTTATATATGTATTTATGTTTTATAGCGATGAATTTAACATGGAATGTACGTGTATAATATGATATGATGACTAAGTCCATGTTTAGCAGATTTACTGATACATACTCAAAGACAAAATAAACTTGCCACTGAAGATACTGACGCAGAACTAAAACTCTGCATGGCCATGGTGCACTGTATTCTTGTTTAAAGCCATTCTAGCCATTGAGCACCTTCCTCGAAGCATGTTCTCCAGATAATACCCACTGAGGGGCCCTGTCACATCTCAGCTAAATACAATACAATCACAATTCATTAGCGTGAAGGAAAACTGTTTACCTACATTGTCAACAACTGGACCTGAGGACAAAGAAAAAGCCCTGCCATGGTGGCGGCAGCAGCCGGTTGGTCTCTGTTAGCTTTCAGGGGACCCTGGAAAACTGGGAATGACTTTAATAGTGCAAAAGAAGAGACACTTTCGAGGATGTCGGAACCCGCGACAAAGTCGAACACATGTCATGAATGTCCAGTCGCTAAGTTAAAGTGTTGTGGGTTCTAACTAAAGAGTGACAGAATTAAGTTCAAGTGCATGTTCAGTGTTCAGTAAAGCGTGTGTTCACTCTGAACGTTGATGCATGCTGTAAATCTCAATGAGTCAACCCATCTCCTGTTTAAAGCTTGGTGTATAGCTGTCCACTCTTAGACAAGCGCTGCTACTAAATCCTGAACAACCTGTGGTTTCCTACCATCAAGAAGTCTGCGTCCCAGGTAATTCGACAGATGTTCGATAGGGGCCATATTTATGGACAATAAAGGTCATGGCATCATAGCAATGTTGTTTTGAACAAGGAAACACATGCGGTATGCATGGGGGCGAGCGTTGTCCCCCTGCAAACTGCATCCCTATATACCAGTGTTGTGACGTTACACCGGAAGACGTTCAGTGGACTCCAGTGTGTGCAAATGATGGCTCCCTACACCATAATCCTATCACCACCCCATTTGTTCCTTTCCATGACAACACAGTTGGTAACCTCTCATTTGGGATGCTGCCAGGAACATCCAAGAAGGTATCAATTGCATGTTATCGGAGTGTTGGCAGCTGTGCCACACACGAAAACATGTGTTGGGCAACAAATGTTAGCCAACAAATGTTACCCGTCTGATTAAACCTTGAATTTCAGGACACTGCTTTATTCCTGGGCAACGTTTTTGTTTATACTTCCTGCTGTGAGTTAATTAAACTGACACTTCAATGAGGTGTGACGGTTCCCCCAACATGTTTGGGGCTGCTTAAGCCAATCCGCTATCATGAATTGGTCATGTGATCAAAGTTCCTCTGCTTGTGTAATTTACATGTAGATGTAGATTTTAATTTTTGATTGTTTTTTTTTCTTTCTCATTTAACCTCGTCAAACAATAAAAAAAAGTATGCAGAAAGCTAATAAAAAAAACACGCCCAAAATGTATGAAGTTGATTCAACAGTTTCCAGTAATGTGGGATGTACAAAATTTAATAAAATAAACAACAATTTAAAGCAGAAACAAGTTTTAAAAAACAATTCAGGAACCTTTTGTTATACTCCTCCATGCCCTGAGAGAGACTCCTAGTCAAATGAGGAACTTGAGGAATGGGTTGCTTCCGTGTTGCTCGTCTGGCCATCCTGTGTTTCTGTGACCCCCTGCTGCTGGTAACAAATGTTGGCCAACAAATATTACCAGTCTGACCATACCCAACACACGTGTGTGGCGCTACTGCCTGCCGCACGTGCAAACTATCGCCTGTGTGGTACATACATGAACGTTCTTGCATAGGATCTTTGTCGTGAACACATATGTTTTTTCTGATATTTGGTATTAACATTATACATCATGATCCCCTACCTTTAACATGTAGTTACATAAATGATTGTTTGCATGTATTCTAGATTTAGGTGTCGTAAATGAACACTTTATCTTCCTACACTAGACATTTATGACGATTTATGCGATGCCACCCTCTTACGTTGAGAATTTTATTACGTTTAAGGGTACCGAAAATAGCAACGAATGTTCAAGGAGGACACCTGGGACTTATAGTATGTTATCAAGGAGGGTCTGTGGAACATATATCTGCCAAGTTTCATCTCTTCCCTAAATTGTTCCGTTATTTCCCAAAATATGGGACTACAAGAACTAATTGCACCTTATACACTTTGACAAAATATTCCTCCTGCAACATTTTGTTTCGAGATCAGAAACGTATTACTATTCAAATACATACTAGTTCTATGTTTCTCAATTAGATATTTTGATAATTCATAGCTCGATTCCTCGAAACCGGTCTTTAATAAGCAAGTATAATTTGTTTTAATTCCAACATTACTATACACAGGAAAAATTTGCTAGTTTCCACGGCATATAAACCATGCGGAAACTAAGTGGAAACCTCAGATTCCACCTAGTTTCCAACTAGAATGTTATTAGTTTCCGCAACAGCGGATACCAGCAAATGTCTCATTTCATTCTGGTTTCCCGCACATATATTTACCCAGAACCCACTAGGTTCCATCTAGTTTCCGCAATTTAGTTTACTTTAGGTTTCTTATTAGTTTCCACACTGGTTGTTATCTAGTTTCCGTCAAGTATTTTCTCTGAATCCAACAGGTTTCCCAGAGAAGTGGAATCTAACAAATGTACCATTTCCTTCTGGCTTCCCGTTTCAGGAAACTAGTAAATTTTTGCTGTGAATATACGAATCAATGGATATGAGGAGCAAGGGACATCTTTAAGATATATACCCCAGGCTCGCTGGTCAACCTTTGTTTTGTGGATGGACAATGGTCTTACACTAAAACGGAAATTAACCTGCCGAATTGTGATCTGACGTACGCGTAAAGGGAGGCAAGGCTTCGTTTTGTGTGCCGGAGTTTGTATACTCACCTCGTACTCTGCTGGCCCACATTGAACAATATTCATGGTCTTATTGGCAACGTCTCTCTGGCTGATGATCGGTTCTGTCTTATCGGGAGAGTTGTTGCACATGTCTATGATGATAAGCTGGTCAGTGCTCTCCACAGCAACACCACACACCGACGGAAGACTGCCGTCGATAGATCTGTGCCTCGTTTGTATCTGACATAAAACCCCACAATCCCGGTTCGTTAAAAACATTCCAGTAAGTCATGAAGAAAGAATCTGTGAAAAGTCCCGCTAATTATTACTGTCATCCCCATACAATAGGTCATAAGCATACAACTATTAGTAGCTCGGATGTATCAAAAGATTTAGTAAATCAAAGAAGAAAAATATCAGGTACAATTCTAATCTACATGATCAAAGATTCATGACGTTTCACCATGACATTGTTGTCATACTACTGTTAACATGATAATATAGAACTTCACGCAGAAGGATGACAAAATAATTAGCATGAGTGTACATTGACATTTGAAACCATTGTATGTTCAGTTTTAAAAAAGAATCGAGTTTTCTGATTTACTGCTTATTCCAAATGCTTAAAGGGTTAATGAACGTCACAAAAGACAAAAAAGTGTGTGTTACCATGAAGTGGACGTCGGATCCCGGCGGAGTCCTATAAAAGAGGTAGTCCCCAGGGTAGGTAACTCTGAACAAACTGAAATCACCACAGTTAAATATGCAAGGCTTAAAATCGCTTCCTTTTTCAGATATATTAATGTAGAAGAGTACAAGATATTCTGATTGGCGTAAACATTAAATGTGACCCCGGACGACAAAACCAGTCGTAAGTCGAATGGCTCTATTTTTAGCAATCACGTAAAATACATTGTGAACGAAGAAATTATCGATTTTTTTTATTTAGTGCATAAATAACAAGAAAATCGACTTAAAAATGCGCTCAAGAAAGAACTTTACAAAATCCCTACCATAATTGCTTCTAAACTAAGAAGTGAATTAGGTCATCTTTAACTGCAATTTTCTCCTTCTTTTGGTTATATTCATGCCCGAGTTTTCATTATCTTCTCAACGAATTATACATCACTGAATAGCATTTTGAATAGGCTTTTATATGAATTATAAATCTCAAGTTCTAAACATTTGAACTAACGACTGGTTTTGTGGTCCAGCGTCACAAATTGTTTGGTGAAAAAATGGCACTCTTCAGGGGAGTGACACGTGTTCAAAGAAGAGGGCTCCAGTGATCTAATGGCTGCTAGGCGGCTAAAATGGGGATCTTTTGCCTCCACTTTTCTTTCTATCCATAATTGTTTTGAAGTTGGATAGGTGTTCCCAAGAACGAAATATGTTAAGTATATTTTTTGTTGAATACAATTTAATACTAAATTGTGAATTGGATATTATTATAATGTCTGCCTTCTTTAATGACGCCGTATTCCCTCCGTTCCGGCAGTGGAGATGAATTCATTTTTGTGTGGAGTTTGATACAATGTCACTGAATGTAAAGTGTGTGTGATCAATGTCAAAAGCTTCGGTAGGTGTTTCACGTTGTTATAGATTTGCTAATTGGGGTTATTGAAGATGACTTGTTGTGTGCATGGCAGTTCAAGATACATGTACAGTATCCACAATAACCGATAAAAAGCGGAACGTAACAGTATGCAAACTAGGGCTGCTCAGGTAGTTTGCGAGGGGAAAATATAGCAATTCGTCGGGGAACATTTTGGAGAATATGTGTGTATTTTCTAGTGTTATTTATGTATTTAGCTTACCAAACGAGCGTCCTTACCCCTCCCCCTCCCTTGGGGAATTCCTGGCTCCATCCCTGATTCCACAAGTTTAAATCGGAATATGTGTGATAGTAATTTAAAGAAGGTGACAGCAATGTATACTTTTAGTCACGTGTAGCTCATTACTTCCGGCGTTGGTTGTGTTCCACGTTTGCTTTCATACGGGTACTGAGAAGTGTAGGAAGGTACTCAAAATGTACTTACTGATCCGCGAGTATTCCGCGCACGTTACTCTCACCATATATGAAGCAGTCTTTATGTCTTGTATCCGTTCTGTTGATCTGGAACAGGTCGACGTCATAATTGTGTGGGCCATTCCATGTGAAATCACCCAATCAAAAGGGCATTCTACACCTCACCACCTCCGATTTTGATGAAAGTGGTAATACAAGGATGTTATAAGAAATGATAAAACAATCCAAAATTTCAATGCAGTCGAATTAGTGGGTCTAGAGAAATGTGACCAATTCAAATAACTACACATGTATAGCTTAGGGACAGTTGAACCGATTTTCATAAAATGGGTGTCAGTGGACAGGAAACAAATAAAGGATTCCAAATCTATCATTACTGTTTTGTCTAGAGACTCGTTTAGAGGATTTGACCGTTTGACCAATATTTTGACCTTGATGGTGAACTCGTGGATCCCGTTGGATTTGAAACGTTTTTTCAACACATAAAAGTGCTTCAATTCAGTAGGTTCAGAGATATAGTGACTTAAAGGGGTTTTCCAAAACAAAAGTGGGTCGCCATATACCTGGACCAACTGGTCCAACTGCACTTAAATTTTGGAAGTTTTCAATATCGTCCATAAAAACCTTTTATACCAAATTTTCTGAACAAATCAGAGAAGGTGAGGTGTAGGTCGTTGTGTGATTCGACGTGGACTGACCAGTACACTAAATAGTTACTAGTTCCAAACTCTGGCTGAAGAAAACTGGTGCATAAGAATACTGTTGTTTCAGTTCATACCCACCCACTTTAACCATTCAATGGTTCAAGATTCATGATGAGGATTAAGCCGTTTTTCAGTTCGTACTCACTCACTTGAGTTCATACTCACCCACTTTAACCATTTACCGGCTCAAGATTGATGTTGAGGATTACGCCGTTTTTTGTCAATTTGTACTCGCCCACTATAACCAGTTACCGGCTGCGTGTTCGTTTTATAATCGATTGAAATATATTTCCAACTTTTTATAAGTTGAAAGTAGAGCCTACATGTACGTCTTCTGTCCCTGTTTACAGTGTAAGACGGGCTAAAACTGCAGGTCATACCTGTATATGTGTTGCATAAGACTTCCACATATCATGGACGGAGGGAATAGGTTCAACTTGAAAATCCAGTCTGTGGGTCGAATCTACTTTTACTAATGGTTCAACTGATGGTGTTACTTGTACAGTAGTGTGTACAGTCTTTGTTGTAGAATTCCATGCCTCACGCTTCAGAGAAACATTGCAGCTGTCTATTGTCAAAATATCTGCATGAGAAATTGTAGGTTGTCATCGTAAATCTACGAGATTTCGGAATATGAACTGTTTTCCAATTGTACTGATGAAGAATCGTTGAAAACATGTAAGTGTGTGAGTTACGTTTACATGGTACAGTTATGCTTCATGTTAGTTCATAGTTCTTCCACAAAATGATCACATAGCTTTGCATACCTGCAAATACGCGCATGCGCACACACAATTGTTGCAATCTCCGCTCGGTTTGCACACGCATACACCCTTACAAGAGATTTTACATACACTCGATGGCTGAGTGGTCTATATCGCTGATCTTTGCTGCTGGCGATGGGTCCCTGACCCTGAGGGGGAGGGTTCGAATCCCGGACGGAACTCAACCTAAAACAGTAGTAGAATCCCAAATGAAGCATATATAATGATAGTACATGTCTGCATACACACACCATATCAAAGATCTTGGCATGGACACACGCACCCATCCTCAACATTCAGGCTATAAATAGACTACTGATTCCATCCGTCAAATACCCTGAACCCACTCCTATTCAAGACGATCGTTTCGA
>JAUELE010228669.1:0-12242 GCA_031471655.1 Diodora aspera | reverse complement strand
AAATTTCAAATTCTAACTTTTTCAAAGATCACTAATTTCCAAAAATTCAAACATGTCCATAAGTAATTATTTTTTTTTCATTCGAAATTTTAGAAGTTTTACCGTAATTACTGCATTTGAAGTTCATCCCTTCCACCTCCAACTCATCAGATTCCCCTTGAGGGGCTTCTGGAGACTTCTTGCCATACAAGGTGACTAAAATGAGAATTAATTTCACTTTTCTTTCTATCCATCCTCAATATCCAGGGCATAATGACTCTGCCCTCATCTGTCATTTACAGTGGGCACGGGATAGTGCAGTGGGTAGCGCGTTGGCCGAGCAATCTGCCAGCCTTGGCGGTTGTGGTTCGAGTCCCGCCCGGGCACCTCGTTTTCAGCCCAGAGAGACAGGAGCCCTGACACAAACGTGGTGTCGGTGAGACCGTGGTGATGTGGCTGAAAGATTTCCGAAAACCACGTAAAACCCCAACTCACTCACTCACTGTCATGTACCCTGGATGCACTCCTATTCACCATAGTTGTTATGTGTGTTGGAAAGTCCAAATCTGCTAGATATAGACAATCAATAAAATGTCGCATTCACTGCATGAGAAGTAACTCTTGATGGATTTAAACATAACATCTTTATTTCGCCAAGTGTTGGGAGAGATGCTTCATATGATTGGATGTAAGCTTTCACTATGGAAGCTTCAATGATTGGTCAAAATGCCGCCTTTAGACGATCGTTGTGAATAGGAGTGATTCCAGGGTATATGACGGACTTTGGCAGAGTCATTATGCCCTGGATTTCCAGGATGCTTTGTATCGATCTTTTTTATGACCATGGCGATGTTGCCGAAAGATTTCTGAAAACCACGTAAAACCCCAAATCACTCACTTACTCACTCAATGTGCAAGTTATGTATCTCATAAAACAATAGGTGCTTGATTTTCCTGAACTGACTGGTTGGTCCAAACCTGTTTTAAATACTTGGTCTTGGACAGGCTGAGACCTGGCATGGTGTCCTCTTGGACAGAAGGGATAGTCAAGCAGATGCTTGTCACAGAATGGAGGTCTTTAGCTTTAGCTTTTCTTTATCATTTTTTATCCCCTTGGCATATATGCGGTTGTGGGATATAGTGATCAGCATATCTATCTTCACATCTATCTATCCATCTATTAAAGAGCCGTCTAAAATGAGGATATTTTGTTTACCTTCTCTTTCTTACTATCGATTTAATGTTGTCCCTGTTCCTAATGTGCCTCTTGTACATCTCATTGCACTATGGCTGAAATATTGCCCCCTGCAATGTAAAAATCCATTTCACTCGCTCACTCTCAGAGCAGAGTTCATAAACAATTTACCCAGTAATATTTCTTGGAACCTTTGTAATTCTAGAAGGAAACTGTTGCCAGTTGCTGTTATGGATATTCCAAACTTCCATTTTCACTTTTATAGTCTTTTTTCTTAACTGGCTTCTACCTCCTTGTGCATCTTGCACATCATATGGTATTACTTAGAGATTTTTAAATTCAACTTTCTTGTTATCCTTCAAGAGTTTAAGAATCCATCTTAACTTTACAGGTGATGTCCTGGATGTTCAGCATCAGAGAACATGGGAATTCACCTGGAGCGACCCAATCCGAACCATCGTCATTCCATACATCATCTGCGGTCCCGTATTCTTCCTCCTCGGCTTGCTGAAAATAGCAACTCCTTACACGGTCTTGTTGCTGCCCAGACTCGTCGTTACGGCTGCTGGACTTGTGATGGACCGCTGCGTCTTCCTGCTGTGTCGAAAGCTGAACGACAATGGACACATCAGTCTCTTCCTGTATGCAACCTCTTACGTAACCTGGACCTACATGACAAGAACATTCAGCAACACTGTGGAGACTGTCCTCTTTACAATTCTGCTTTTAGTAACATTCAATGCTTGTGAAGAGAAACGATCTAGAAAACGTCCTCATTGGGCCCAGGAAACCATCTTTGTAGCCGCAGTAATGACGATTGGCACATTTAACCGCCCTACGTTTCTCATCTTTGCTTTGGTCCCAGTTGGTCTTTGGATGTGGAACATTGTAAGTTCCAAAACTCAAACAAACGACAGATTAAACTTATTTATCAACCACACCTCGGTAATGGCTGGCGTTTCTTTGCTTATCTCTAGTGTGTTTGTATTCATTGATACATTGTACTACAGATATGAGATGGTACGCCAGATCCCAGGAGAATTCAAAAACTGTATCTACGCTGACTCGAAACTTCAATGTTTCCGAAATCTGTACACCAACTATAAACCCTCCATAGTTATCTCCCCCTACAATTTTATTGCCTATAATTCGCAGTCTGCCAATGTAGCTCAGCATGGAACCCATGCCTGGTGTTCTCATTTTGTTGTTAATCTTCCGCTACTGCTCGGTCCTGCTGCTCTCTTTGTTCTCTGGAGAATCTCTAAAAACATCCTGAATTTAGTCCTAAGTGGTGCACTCAAAATTAATGAGGAAATTTACCTCGATGATGTCAAAGTTGTCGGCGTCTTTGCCTTTCCATTGTTTGTGCTGTCCTTTGTTTCACATCAAGAGGCACGGTTTCTTCTTCCCTTGGTGCCTCTTGGTTTTGTCATTGCCACAAAGTCTCTCTTGTATTTCCAAAGCAAGACCAGAGTTCCCATCTTCATTGCCTTCTGCATCTTCAATCTGTGTGGTTATGCTGTGTTTGGATTTATGCATCAAAGTGGAGTCCTTCGGGGCATCGTCGGTTTGAGAGAGAAAGTTAACCAAGGAAAAGGCGACAGTCATGTAGTGTTCTACCATACCTACATGCCCCCCGAACATCTCTTCCTCTATCCAGAAGATGCCAGTCACAAGCTGCATGTTTACGACTTGGCCGGAGCATCATTTGAGCATCTTGAGAGAACCATGGACAAGATCAAGACCACTGCAAGTGTCCAGAAAGACGGGTGGGCAGGAATTTGGGTGGTTGCGCCAAGAACAGTTATAGAGGACATCAAAAAGCTCAATGTCAAATACGGCAAGGACGTGGAACGATACTTGCATATAAGTATGGAAGATCCACCAAGACTTATGGGATGGCTGAAGGGAGAAGTGTCTTGGTCTGATTTCATGGGGGACTTCGGTCTTGTGGTTGCAGAAGTGAAATCTTGGAAAGTGTTTAAGACATAATGAAATGACCTTGAACTTGTCATCTTCATCATCCAACTTGCCATATCTCAGAAACCAGTTTCAGGTGTCAGTTTTGAAACACTGGAACATAAAAGTGACCTTGGTAGATTATATGAGAGCCCTTTCTTTGTAAAAAAAATTTGAGTTAAAATATTCACTGACTTTGCCTGAAAAGACTGCAGGGAGCTTGCTTTGATGATAAAATGGTGAAGATGTAATATATCCTGGAATACACTTTGGGTTGTTTGTTGGGATGTGAGTTCATCCATGATTAAATCTTGCCTAAAAGAGTAGAGACTCTATGTTAAATTTAGTTTATTTTTATGCTATTTATCGTCTTGTCATAATTTTCATCATAATGCTTCAGTTTTTCTAGTTTTAGAAGAGGTGTTTAGATGTAGCATTCAAGGGGAGATAATCTGCCCTGTTCTGCTAATTTGTCAATTCTTATAAAAAAGAAAACCATATGTCAAGTTGTTTATTTGGCTTTGTAACAATTAAGTGAATTAAGTAACCTGTCATGTACGGAGTAAGTTATTTGGGTATGTAAACTTGACAAATTTGTGTGGATGTGTCTGCAGAGTTCAAAGTATAAAAGCTCTGTATCTTGGAACCTGGGCCAAGGTGAACAAAAATCAAAATGTTGGAAGTATTTTAGATTTTGGGCAGCTGTAATTCTAAGCAACTGGTGCTGTAGGTCATAGATGAATACTCAAATTGTATTTATGTCGTCTTGTATTCTGTTGACTTGGATATCACTTGTGACTGGCAGGAGATCAAGTCACAACTTTGTGAAACATGTTTATAATACTGATGTTGTTAGACCTACTTTTTTAACTTTCTTAGTGGACTATGAAAATATTGAACAAATGTGAAAATATCTTTTCTCGTGTATCCCTAACAAACCTGTCACTAGCTCAAATGTTACTTACATTTTTCAAGGCAGCAAATACAAAATATATGGATAATGCATCAATAGTTCACTGATGGCAGCATATTACCAGTATCAGTAACCATGCTTTTTTTGCGTTTGCTTGGAGTATTTTGCAATAAAATCACGCAAAATCTGTACTGTAGGTGTGCAAATTCGATCTCTTCTGAGCTTTGCCTTGTATAAATTTTTAACGAGGTTTGTTTTGTTAATACACTCCTGCCAAGCAGTACTTGTGACATTTCACTGCCATTTTGTTGTCATTTTTTTATGAACATTTTAAAGTAAGAATGTTTTATTTTTTTAACTTTATTTAAAAGTATTTGCTAGTTGCTTATTTGAACGGAAAGAGCTTGGTTTTCATTTGTTTGTCAAATGATTAGTAGCTGTGCTATAAATTGTTGTGTAGATCCATGTAAACTAGTCTTGTTTTAACCTGCTTCGTATCATTTTGCTTATCAGTGTTCGTGTAATCACTTTGTTTTTGACAAAATAAAATGTATCTTGATGAATTGATGTGTTTTTCATGTTTACAGTTCCAAAATACTTGAGGAGTCTTATGATTCGAACGAGACAGGAGGTTCTCTTAGTAACATTAAGTTTTTCAAATGGCAATGATTTCAAGCAAACCCCCAAACACATGAGAGATATATACCCACACAACACCCGAGTTGTATCGGCTGATATCCCGACAGTTTTGGTCGTGGGGCCTCCGAGGCCCCAGTAACCCAATGCTTGGTTACACCGAGGAAGTGTGGGTATATGTGTCTTATACCCAACTCCGGTCGAGTTATAATCATTACACACAAGTATATTTCACATAACAATTATTTTACATATGGTCAAGAATGTCTCTAAAAATAACCACCCAAAGGAGCCATCAATCTTGTATCTTTTCCCTCCATGTGCACCTTGCACATCATGCTCCATTGTGGCTGAAATATTGCCCTCACAACATGAAACATTAAAGAAGCCAAACTCACCAGTAGGGAGCTGGATGTCGGATGCAGTGAAACCTGCAAGCTATGGTTGATACAAACGATGGGCTATGTCCTGATTCAACAGTGCACCAGGTCATCCCAAAATGCTGAACTCGAGACATTCATATTCATTGATTGATGCTCTACCAACAGAGCTATTCTACTGAAAACCATTGGAAAACCATGGGACTTTTGCATATTAATGGGCCAGTTCTCAGAGCAAATGTAGAAAGGTTGTGGAAGGCACGAGAAAATTTGTGTCGAAAAATGGTATGTCTTGGCTAATACGGGATGGTTGTCAACCTTATTGCAGGGAGTCTCTCGGGGGGGAAGAAGAGGAACCCAGTGCTTGCCCTACAAGTTGCCTAAAATAGTTATTTTTTGTAAGCTAAGCTTCCCTGCCTGCACGTTGTGGATGAAACATTGCCTATCAAGCTTGACAACTGATCTTTATGCAAGGATGGGAAATAGGCTACTGGTCCACGGAATGCTATTCTTGACTTAGCATGTGAAAACACGTTGAATGTTGTGAGATCAAGACATTTGGACCCTGCATATAGGGGAGAAGGAAATTGTCCGACTTCCAAGTAACCGAAGATAACTAAAATCACAGAGTTAATATGCAAGTAGGGTTCATTCTTGTGAAAATGTCAAATCCTTATGGTGTGAATAAATATGTTGAAAAAGCTGGTAAATGAAAATCTTGGGCTTGTAAATCTTGAAATCATGTTGGCAAAAGCATAGGCGCATGAGCCCCCCTTTGGGCAAAATTGCTCAGAATTCGGGCAACAACGCCCAAAGATTTGGGCACAGCAGTGTGTCAATGTTTTTTGCTTCTCGGTTATTCTAGGTGCTCATTTTTCGAGCAAAAAGGTCACTCCCCCCCAACTCTGAAGGTGCCTATTAATTTTTCGGGCAAGGTCACTGCCCCCCCAACTCTGAGGGTGCCCATACGCCTATGGGTGAAAGTGAGTGAGTGAATGTGATTTAACATAGCAGGGGGTATTATTTCAACCATAATGCTACGGTTGATACAAAGGGCACCAATTGTTTGAGTCGAACGAAAGTGACCCAGCCGGGATTCGAACCCCCGACCTTGTGGTTGTGAGGCAGATGCTCTACCAACTCAGCTACCTGGGCCCCTTATGGGTGAAAGTGCTACACTCACTTAGTTCCTCATAGTTGAACGTCTTAGCAGACCCCTGGGGCTACGAAGACGTTTAACGTTGTTGAGCTAGTATCTTTCCTGACCTCTGATGGATTTATTCAGCACAAAAAGCACATTGATACATTTTATTGGCAATAATTTAAAATACAAATACATAAAAAAATATTTTGGATTAAATAACAAAGCACAATACTTACAAACATACTTGATATGTCCACATTCCTTTAGTAGGAGATACATGTACAAGAAACTGGGTATAATGGTGAAACGGACTATCCTATAAAGGAGCATCCTATTTCAAGTTTTTGGCTACAATAATACAGTTTGACTCTTAGTCTGAGTTTTTGACGCAAATTACGTCCCAACGATACTTTTTGAATTTATTGGTTCTTTAGCTTTATGTTTACGAAAATGGATAGTTGCTGAACCCACATTGAGTGCGGCGGTTGTTACTGACAACAGATACATCGATGCCACTATTTCTGATACAAATCCCTTCAGGGATAATTTTGCAGTTCTCTCCACAGCTTAAAGTTTTTGTGACAGTCCCTCTTAAAATAATGCTCCATGCTGCTTCGAAGCTGAAATTTGTATTTTGCATAGCCATTTTAATGTTAGCCAAGTGGTACCCACATTTTGGCTTATGCCCATCAAGCACTTGTCCTACAACATCAAGAGGTCAGTTTTTTCATGTGATAACGCCAAATGCACATTGTGGCTCTAACGCAGCATGAAGAGAGAGAGATATCGACAGCTTACGGACCTCATAAGCATTTCAGCTTCAGAACCGATACATTCAAAAAGTATCTTCGGGTCATAATTTACGTCAGAAACTCCAACTATTTGACGATTTACGGGTACAATAGATCTGCATTGTGATGTGTACCGAGATCTCATAATCAAACACAATATGATAAAATGTTCGAGACAGACCAGAAGAGTATGTGATATAAATGAAGAGACGCTAACTTCCTTATGTACAAATTAACTTCGAATAAAATACATAAAGACCATCCATCCAGTCTGACACACACTTGTTTCCATGACAACCTGAAATTAGCATAATGGTAAATAACAGCTGACATACCAGAAACACTAACATCAAGTTAACTGAACATTTTCAAATCTGTTGAAATATTGACAGATGCATTAAATCTGACAGATGCCACAAAGTGAGGTGACAGAATCGATAAAACTGGATCCAGAGGCGTGTTCAGGAAAGGAAGGCAAAGAAGGCACCTCGGCTGTTGGACCAATCAGATCACTTCTATTATAAGAGGCACCAATCAGATCACTTCTATTATAAGAGGCACCAATCAGATCACTTCTATTATACGAGGTGCACGAGGGGCCTTGCCTCCTGAACAAGCCTCAGGCTTGACAATCCATTGCAAAGGTCTGTTTTGACTAAAAGGCTTTCCCAACTAGACCATTTGAAGGTCAAGTCAAAGAGAAGTTGGACTCTATTTAACAAGAGCTGGCCAAAGATGTCATATCCCCCTGGCATCCAGCTCGAAGATAGTAAATATTGGTAGCAAAAATGATCTCTTTCCTTGTGGGAATTCTGAAGATATAATCTCTATTATCATGTCCATTGTAAGTTGTAAAAGCTGCTATTGAAGATCCATGTAATTTATTTATCATTTCTTCTGTAAGTTGTAAAATCTGCACATCTATGTTGTGAGGAAATATATAGATTTGATTTTGTCCTGACAATGCCTGTTGTTGAAACAACAGCATCTCTCTCTCTCGCTCTCCAAATCCAAATTTTCTGTTCATTTTGACAGTCTGTCATCTTAAAAAGACTGGCTGTTCTCTGTCTCAACTACATCCTTGATGGTTTTCGAGTTGTTCCAGAAACGAATGGACAGATGGATGAACAGACATAAGTGCTCATTGCTATATTCCTCAACATTATATGTCGGGGGGAGGGGGGAGAGAAAAAATTAATCGGAGTCTGTTTGATCATCACAACTCTCGATGCATTCTTCCTCGTATTGCATTTCCTGGTCCTCCCAGTTCAACTTGACATCATGGGACAGGACCGGAGAAGTACGAGTGTCACCACCTCCCACAGGACTACTGCCGCTGCCGCTTCGTCTCACAGGAAGCCCAGACACCCGAGGGATCTGGGTCTTGCGCACTGAAAGCATCTGACTTTTCTGGAATGTCATGATACAGTGGAGGTTGCCCCCAGCTTTCTTAGTTTTCCGTTTCTGTACACCTCGATAGAGACGCCGGATATCAAGGAAGTCCGGATTTTGGTTGTTTAGATCTTGAGCTATATCTGCCCACCTATAAAAGAAAACAATTTTCAGGAATGTAGAACTTTAATGGAAACATAAATTTGAAACATTTTTCAAAACTGGAGCAACATTCATCAAAAAGTTTTTGTTTGTTTGTTTTTTTAAAATATTTTTGGCGAACTAACCATGTTCCATTTTTTTTTAATTGCAAGGACGGTACAAACACATAGATGAGATGGATGATAATGATTTATGTTGCCATGGTTATCACTTTTTCGGAGTGGGACTATGTGACTGGAACATGCTCCCGCTTGCTTTCAGTGGATCTATCTCGGTTTGCCGAGCCTGGGGTACATGACACCAGCGGCGCTTTTCAGCTGTCATCCCTCGGATGAGTTCCAGTCTGAGAGCCACCCCCACTAGCGCATCCGTGAGTGGATGAGACTCGGACTGTGCGGTCTTAGTCCTCCCCAATCGAGTCCATGGCAAGCTCACCCTTGGGTTGGTTTTGGGCGTAAAAAATCCCCCGATGACTCTGAAGGGACTCAAACCCAAAGTTGCCTAGGGTCCAAAAGCATGCAATATTTTCTTTTGACACAGTGCAACAACAAACTACATCTTAGTACTATGCAATATATGTTGGTCAAACAAATCTGAAAAATGTACATACCTCCCAATACTCCTAAAGATTCTTCTACCCTATTTTACATTTTTCCAAAATTTTAACTAACTCAACAGTTCGTCTTTATGCATGAAAAGATGATTTAATAGCAACAACACATTTAACTATTTATAAACTGCATATGCTACGTACCGTTTACAATGAATTGCAGGATGGCAGGCGCTGGGGTCTCCAATTAGAATCCATGTGTTGACATCCTCTTGAGAGAGAGGGCCACTACAAAGAACATCACATGACATCATAACATAAAAAGATTAGTTCACAAAACAAGATATAACTTAAATTGCCTTTAATTTTCTTCAAAGGGCAACAAGTCTAAATTGCTCAGCTTTCAGCAATCTCTGATTGACTTGTAAAACCATGAAGCAATTTTGTCATATTGATGTCCAGGAAGCTTCTCTGGAGTCAAAACAAATGGCAAGATTTGAAAAGTAAAATCACAAGGGAAGGGGGGTAGGGTGCAGACCACCCCAGGTGACACCATCAGAGGGGGTGACACCCAAAGTACTGTCCCTAAATTTTGGTAATTTAAAGGACTTAAGGGTGAACTTTTTATGTGAACCATTAGAGGGACATGATTAAAGTTGCATCTCAAACAACAAACAAAAGCCATAAATACCTTCAAATCGCTCTTTTTCTAACAAAAATCTTTTGCAAATATAACGACGACATCCTACTCTTTATCAAGTGCAAGTCATATTGCCCTCCTTTTATTTATTTAAGTCAAACATGAACACACATCTTGTGATGTCATCCGTGTGGTTTTTGGCCTGCACTGCGCAAACACTATATTCTGCAATGTAGGGAATGCACTGTGATGACCCGAAACCAAGTTTTGATGTCATCATAATGTGTGTGTCAATGCGAGATCTACTTATAGCCACAAGTTGCTCTGGGGAATCCCTTTTGTTTGTCGTATAAATATGTGTGAATCTTTGTTTAAAAAAATCAGGAAAACAATGTGTGGTACAGAATGACTTGAAGAACAGAAAAGGCATATTTTTAACAGGATGCAACTTTGTCCCTTTAAGTTTATGGTGCCAGATTAATATTTAGGGGGAAATGATCCACAAGCTTCACTTAAAATTTCACCCTTAAATTCTATAAATTAGCAAAGTTAAGGGTATCCAGGGAGCTGGTGCGGGTGACATCACTCGTAGTGACGTCATTGGATTCGAGTGAGTGAATGAATGTGATTTAACATAGCAGGGGGTAATATTTCAACCATAACGCTACGGCTGGTACAAAGGGCACCAAATGTTTGAGTCGAAGGAACGTGACCCAGCCGGGACTCGAACCCCCAACCTTGCGGTTATGAGGCAAACGCTCTACCAACTGAGCTACCCGGGCCCCTTCATTGAATTTGAACCTTCTTCAACAAAGCAATCTCAGCACAAAGTTTATTGTAAACTCATAATATAATCTTTTTAAGCTGCGTTAGATCTGCTATTGCCTCCCACAACCCAACTTCAAGATACATACAAGAATTAAAACCAAACAAAGATTGTTTTCTGTCACATGAATAAATTTGTATGTCGCTGCTATTGAAATAGGTGAAGTTCTCGAGATTGATTTTAATGCAGATTGTTTTGGGCACAGACATCCTCGAAATCCAGGGTATTATGACTTTGCCTGCGTCCATCATTATACCCTGGATGTACTCCTATTCACCCTAGTTGTTTTGTATATAGAAAGTCCAAATCTAATAAATATAGACAACTAATGAAATGTCGCATTAATTGCATGAGAGGAATTAGCAAGCAAGAGAAGTAACTTTTGATAAATTTAAAGGCACAACGTCTTTACTTCGCCGAGTGTTAGGAGAGATGTGCCACATGATTGGATGCAAGCTTTCGCTGTGGAAGCTTCACTGATTGTTGAAAACATTCGCCTTGCGACGATCGTCGTGAATAGGAGTGATTCCAGGGCATATGATGGACCATCGGGCTAATCATATATGCCCTGGATTTCGAGGCTGATGAAGGGATTATGGGAAGAAAAAATTCTACTGCTTATAAATATTAAAGAATTGCTTCAAAGTATTTACAATTTATTCTTTCACATGGAAGTCGTTTAAGATTACCTGTAGGCGTCCACCATTTTAAAGGGCGTGTCCTCGTAGCCCAGGGGACAAAAGTAATGGTTCTGACAATGGTATATGAAGGTGCAGTTTGGGTCCCTCAGGCCTGTTTTCAGCGTTTGAAGAGCATCTTCCGGAGTCACGCCCGATGTCCGGTTCTTCCCCTGAGGCTTGTACATGAAATAACAGCGACCTCGGACTTTAAAGTGATCATTTAGTTGATGGAACCATCTGAAACAGTAATATTGTCTCTCATTGCTCTACAGCCACACACACCTGCAGGTCCCACTACAGGTGGAGAATTCTATATATGAAATGCTTGACAATGGATAAGCATTTTGGAGTTGGAATTTTCTTTGTGATTTTGAAACATTTGTACAATTGTATTTTGTTTTTGAATTTTCACAAATTGATTTGGGTCAAATACCAGATCTTTCTTTCCAAAGAACAACATTGGGAAAGATAAATATGCATTGAAATATGCACATATCACAATTAATACACAAAATATATAATATATTTTTAACTTTAAAATATCTTTCAATTGCTATTTTATTGGGTTTGTTTACCCTATTGTCATTTATTACCATTTCTGCTTGTCATCGACAGATTAAGAACCCCGTTTCTTCTACATTTTCTTGGAATTTGTCGTGTTTCCTTCTTTGAACTCTGATGATTTTCTTGTTTTTACTTTTCCTGTTATTTAACAGTCCTTTGAGCATTTACACTTTTGTATGAAAATGTGTTTTAAAAATACACTTCAGGGGTCGAAATAAGCGTTTAAGTGACGGCCCTGTCCGGCTAAAGTCACTATTTGTCCGTCTCATATTATAAAGACATTGGTCTGACCAGTAAATATTTACATGTGTTTCGTTTGACAATTGTTGACTTTCGCCTTTGCGACATTCGTGGTGGATTTATGGTAACCTGACGATTAATCACGAATTGTTCTGAATGCATTTCTCTAACGTTTATGATAGTACAGACCC
>JAUELE010228668.1:0-21178 GCA_031471655.1 Diodora aspera | reverse complement strand
CGATCTAATAAATTCACAATTGCGTTGGATATGCAAGAGATATCCCTTCAAGATTAGGACGTTTTATCAATGATACAATGTCAATCTAATTACACTCATTGAAATTCAAGCAAGCTTTTGATCAACTTTGACACAAAGACGAAAGGGAAAATAACTGAAATCATTTGGTATCGTTTCTTTTGCACGTCAGTATAGTAAAGGATTTTGAGTGCTAAGCATTTAGAGATATTTTGCTATACATGTCTTCATTGAAGGATAAACAGAACGTCTAACAGCAACAACGTACAAACGTATACCGAGAGAAACTAAATAAGAGATGACTGAAAAACGTACCAAATAACCCTTATGATCTGGACTATAACATAAAAAATAATACACATATATTAGACAGAGCCACTGGCATGTCAACAGAACATGTGACTACCTAAGGCTCCGACAACCTGCTGGTTTGGTTTATGGATGCTCTGGATCAATCATTTTCGGTGGCATGATACAACGTATGTTCCCGTAGTTTTTTCCACTAATATAATAAAACCTTGTTCCAATGACTGCGTGGTTAATGATGTGGTGCGCTTTGAGCGTGTATTGTTGAGTTTCACGCTACATAGTGTCATTATCATCACTATCACCAGTATCATCATCGCAATCATCATTATCATCAGAACTGTATAAACAAATGGGTCATTTTTAAGCCACTGATCAATGTCTTTTGGAACGCCAGTTGTCGATAGATTTTGAAAATGCAAAAAATGAGCTGAATTAGTTTAAATGAGACACGTCGCTGAAAGTGCATAAATACATTTATTATCGCCGCAAAAATATATGAGCAAAATATGATTTTTAAATTATAGTACACCTTGAATGACTTGTTACATTTATGTAAATCTGTCTGACACACCTTGCAGTCATTTTTATGTAAAAGGCACGGAAAGCCTAAACATGAAATTCTTGGGATACTGGAAATTTGGCATTTGAGACATAGAGAATCTCCTCCGAGTGTCTTTGGATATGAAATATATCCACACGAGTCGACAAAGAAGTAAAAATCCGAGGCTTGCCGAGGATTTTTACTTACTTATCGACGAGTGTGGATATATTTCATATCCAAAGACACGAGGTTGAGATTTTCTTTATCCCCCAAAATCATATTTAAACAAAAAATTGAAATGGTTTACAAACAAACATTTTGACAACTTTAACAATGGAGTTAGTGGTTGACAGTTGTGACATCACACAAATTGTGACATCACAATTGAGCATTGTGACGTCAAATTGAGAGAAAGCGATATCTCCTAGGAGATATCGCTTGACATTCTAAAAGCAATATCTCCTGTGGAAGCCAGTTTTGGGGGATAAACAAAGTTCAGTTTTATAAATTAAGTATTTCTAAAAATAGAAACAAGAGATCTGCTGATTTGAAGACATCCTACAGGACTGAACATGCATGTGTATGACATCTACGTGAACATATTTTTGGCCATAATAAACGGACTATGATTATTGTGACACCCAAACAGACTATTTATGTCTCTAGTGTCTTACACGGTGGCGACGTGTTGGGCGTTCAGTACGAATCACTCCATCACAAGAGACTTTTATATAGGCACATGTCCAGTTTATAACACTGTCTATATATGGTAGCAATACCTCGGCAAGGGGTCAGACAAGTATAATTATATCCTCTGACCCTTATCCTTATGGTCCTACTCTTGATCCAAGACTGGATTTTTGTAGAACCCTACATACGTCTACTAACAGTCGAGGAGAGTTCACTTGAAATAATATTGGAATATGAAACAAACAGATGTGAATGAGGCCACAAAAAATAAATATATAAATAATATAAAATTAAAATTTTCCCTGGATCTTTCGTCTAGGCCAAGGGCTCTTTGGGAAAATAAAAAAAAATGAAAAATGATCAATGAACGAACGAATGTGATTGGGTCATTTTAGATGTAACGTGACTCGACAGTTTTTCAGTCAAATCATCACAGTGTCACCTACATCACGTCAATGTCAGGGTTCAATCTCCAAGCTGACGGAAGGTATTTGGTGGGATTCGAACCCACGGCCGACCATGGGGTCATAGGCGTATTGGCATCCTCGGAGTTGGAGAGGGGGGCATTGACCTTCTTGCCCGAAAAATGACCACCTAGAATAACCGGGAAGCATAAAAAAACAAAAACAAAAAAACGTTGACACTCTGTTGTGCCCCCCCCCTCCCCCCCCCCCCCCCCCAGCTCGTACGTCTATGCACGGGATAACTGGGACGTCACACCTACCATTGCGCGATCCCGCGCCTAGACTGACTGCAGTCTTTGAGATGTATTTTTCTCTCTTGCATTGGCACTTCTAAGTGAATATAAATATATTGGAGTTAGCTTCATGTCTAATTTTTTTCTGGACTTGCAATTTCATAGACTTGCCAAGTCTCTTAATTTAGAAGAAATACAGAGTCCACATGTCAGACTATCCAGCGCTCCGGACAAATGTGAATCAACGCAATGAAAAACCGAATATAATTTTTCGTAGAGGGTTCTTGTCGTTGGACTTTGCTACTTTCAAAACCATTTTGTCCACTTGTTCCATTGTTCAAAAACATAATATCTGACATCAACAATTCACACCCATTTAGACAGAGTCTCCCATAATGCAATCACACCAAATACATTAAAACCGGTACAGTCTGATGTCAGAGTAAAGATGAACTAGGAAGTATGAACATCTTATAAACTATACCGAGTGTAAAATTTAAGAGATCGGGGTGAACGTAAAATGTCTTGTTGATTTTGGTATCATTCCATACGTATGACGGAATGTGCAGTCCCGGGGGTGGAGGAGACATCCCCGGATGCCTCAAAAATGTAGGAGCGTCTCAATCACCTCTTAAACTGATACCAGTCTCCCCAGGAATTTTATTGGAGGTATGTTTTGTGTGAAGTGTATATATCCTCCAACCTTCTCCCTCAACAAGGAAGTGCAAACACTCGATCGCGATGAGCTTCCCGATCCTGTAACAAGCGTCATGTAAGGGTGTTGGTAGGCTAGCCGATGGCATGGGACGGTTGAACGCTCATAAAACTAAAGACTGTATGATTCATCTCAAATATACCTGGAGGCACCTTGACGTCAAGGTCTTTGAACACACTTCGTGAAATATTGCTACAATCCCTGCCTCGGGCCTTGACACATTGAACATCTAAAGCTTCCTTCGCCTAAAAATAATACCTGAATGTCAACAAGTGTTGCTGCAGACAGGTGAACGAAAACCGAACAAAACACTTTCTCTCGTAGCCAGATTTATCTCTTTTAATGCATTCTTTCATTTTTCTGACTTGGGATCATAATTAGATTTTTCAAAAGCACGAACTGATGATGAATGGGCCAGATACTGTGTCACCTGTGTGATGAGTCGATCACTGAGATATGTTAAACGATTCTGCTTTGAAAATTCAATATGCCAGCAAATTGTTAAAACAATGCCTTTGTCTTCTTGTCAGAGAGACGGATCTGATGAGAGTTTAAACATAGCGTATACGACCAATACGTGTTTAAAAAAAAGAACTACATCGTGATATCTAAATCCTATTAAAGACCACACTGAATGGTTCTACAGAATATACCAGAAAGAGATCTTTCAATTTTGTTGGCATTTTGCCTTGATAACCGTATCTCAAATGGAACGATGTTTATTTCGAGAAGTAAACAATACTCGTCTCTGCAACTCCTAGTCAGAAATATACTAAAGAAACAAATAAGGGATCACTGAAAAGCGAACCAAATAACGTTTTTTCCAGGACCACATTTACACTTACATTACACGAAAATTAGACAGAGTCACTGGTATATCAGTAGAAAGTTAGACTGACTACACTTTCTGAAATTATTTTTCTCCCTTTTATGTAGTTTTAAGTGAGCATAAATTGATTGCACAGAGACCTGTGTCTCCTCGGTCGAATTATCAGCTATCCCTAGACTTGCCAAGTATCTTAAGAAAAAACAAATTACAGGGTTTGTCAGACAGAGTTATAGAAAGTGTAACCACAACGTCCATGACACCCTACTGGCATACTCTGGATCAACCATAAACCATTGGCATGATACAACAGGGGCCCCTTATTTGTTTCCACGAGTTTATTTTCAATTTAAATTTTGATCGAAGATTGTGAAACAAGAGGAACATACCAAAAACAAACCATGGTCCTCTTCTGAACTAAGAGATTACTTGAGATATTGAGAGCTACACAAAGGATCAAGCCATAGCCATTCAAATAGGAAAATCATATTTAAGGTTTAATGTTTCAGGGCCCTTAATAATTCTTTCAAGAATGATGAATGAGACCCATTTCTTGAGATCAAATTTTGAAACATGGGCTGAGATGTGTAATTGTTCTTCGGAAAGCTTTCCTCCCCAGTCTAATAGAGACGTGAAAGGGTCTTTCCACACAATATGAAGGGCGCATTACTTTTAACACTGCCACATGCACGAGGGACATAGGAGGGAGCAGCTTCTGTAATGAGTGACCATGATAAATAGCCACTGGGCATTTCTCACCTCCCATACTATAGAACGGTCAGCGGGGTTTGAGACGGGGGATGTGACCTTTAATCTTGGCATCCCCTCTGTGTTAGCACATGATTTATGACCAAAATGCTTCAAGTGTAGAAAGAAAGATAATTCGGCTTGTGTTCCTTCTTTCATTGAGGGAATAACTGGGATAACCAACTCATACATTTAAAACAGGCACGTGGTGTTTGTTATGAGATGTCTGGTAATGTAGTCTGGAGCAGGCAATATGATCTGCTTTTTCTGAACTGGCCGCATTTTCGCTACTGCCATTCTATCGGTAGCACTGGTTTCGGGATATTGGTATCCCAAAGAAATAATGTGTAACTATAATGACGTGCAAAAGAAACGATATCAAGATTTTGAGAGACTACTGAATAAATTCACACATATGTTGGATATACAAGAGATATCCCTTCAAGATTAGGAAGTTTCATCGATGACATGATGTTATGCTCATTGAATTCCAAGCATCCTTTTGATCAACTAAGACATAAAGACGTAAAGGAAACAATTGAAATCATTTGGTATAGTGTCCTTTGCACGTCTGTATATTATAATAAGGTCGATTGCATACCTTTGTTCAAATTTGCTAAAATTAGTTTATGATATTTTTATTTAATGTTTCCTGTATGTTCCTGCAAGAGTGTGGCTTATACAGTCTACAATTTCATCGCCAATTTCATACTGGAATAGATTTGCCTAGACTTGCTTATTTAGATCTAGGCTGACTTAAGTATCTATAAAAATGTCACATTCATGGCGCAAGACTATCGTTTGCTCTGTTGTTCCAGTTTTTCAAGTTCAAAATGAAAATGTAGAACAGATATGTTAATAAAGGGTTTGTAAACACTATCAGCAAAACAAATACCACCATATTCAGGTAAATTCGATCCAGTTATATTGGAAGTTAAAATGTGACCATTATTTTCTCCCCAAACTGTATTACACTCAATACTAAATGTGATCATGAAATGACTACGCGAATTAAGGGCACATATACACAATGATAAAAAAACTATATACAATTTTCCAAATGATCTTATTTAAAAGACGTATCTGATGTTGTATGACGAAGATGGGATATTAAATTGTTTTTGAGAAGTTTTGATTTTGAACGAAATATCGGCTCGCAAAGCCAGTATCTAGCGATTCTGATATGACTGATTTCATATGTATACATACGCTCTGGATGGAATCGCATGGGAATGTATAGAAGCAACGTAAGCCTGTAACTAAAGCCTGTACATGCAAGAAGAAGCCAGCGAAAGATGTCAACTCGGGTCGAGAGATGTGGGATCGCCTACTGCTCGCATTTCAGTGCTGGTGTTTCCCCAAAGGGACTGTGTCTGTCTTGGTTATAAACGCCATCGTTCACAATTGGGAAAACAGAAAATCGCTCATTTATCTTGCTAGGTGACAGGCCACTTTCGCCAAGACATCCACGCAATTTGCAAATCCATATCCCACCATATCCCAAATTTTTGGCGAAGGAACGATAAGAGAGGGGGTCGGGAATAGTGCACAGTTTAAACGGTTGCCCTTGGTGAGCAAAGGCGCTGCTCTGGCGATTTGTTTCTGGTGACAGGTTTCGCGAAGAAGAAACTGCATTCTTGCAACCATTAACAAGAAACGGCATTCCCCGTTTTCATCTTCCCATCTCCATCATACCTAGTTCTCAGAAAGATACTCTCTGCAAATATTTCGATGCTGATACCGTACGACAGATAATATGCCGAAAATTAGCGTAATGTGTCGAGGTTAATGAGAGAATGGATAAGGCCCGAGCACCATCATTTGTTATGTTCAAGCGATGTTCCAAACAGATGCGTGCCGGAAATACATTGTCTAATAAAAGAAACAATCTTACATTAACATACTTAACAAGATAAAAAGATTCTGAAATAAGGATCTGATATCTGTGATAAAGCAAAACCTGCTTGTATGACATCA
Organism: Diodora aspera; assembly: GCA_031471655.1. Lineage (NCBI taxonomy): Eukaryota > Metazoa > Mollusca > Gastropoda > Lepetellida > Fissurellidae > Diodora > Diodora aspera. The sequence continues at coordinate 14,658 of JAUELE010228668.1, read as the reverse complement.
TTTCACAAAATCTGGGACGCACGTAACATATAAAAAATAATACAAAATAGACCTATAACACTGCTGAATAAAGAATGCTAAGCCGATTTCAAGATTTTTTTGCGAAACGGAACCTTGCGTACGGCTCATTTACAATATCGTTATCTGACATATAGTAGAATTCTTAAAACATTCTATACACATTTTAACGTTTTGTATACTATAGATTTACAGGGAACAGTTACCTCACCTGTTATATTTGCAAGAAACGACACATCGTTATATTCTCTAACATCTTTGTGGATCACATGGAAGGGGTGCATACAAAAAGGAAAATGTAACGTGTTTTCCTTTTCGAGTAAATGATGGAAAACCTTGGTTTTGTTTTTGCATTTTGATGATAGGGCAATTTATTTTAAAGAATTGAAAAAAGTATATTGTACTAATTTAGCATTTTAAGACTGTACTCCGTTATATGTGAAATAATGGCTTAAGTCACGTATGGTTGTGTAGGGACAAAATGTAACGTGTATCCGTCTTGTACACACCCCTTCAGGTGAAAATGTTGGTAAATGACTTCAATAAACATAACTCTCAAATATTTCTAAATAACACATTCTCATGCAACTAACTTGTTCTTTCAGATCTCTGTATGTTCATGTCTCGCACAAATACTCTTAAATTAATTGCAAATATACATCACTCAACAATATTGAATGAATACATCTGAAAAGCGTACACCCGATTACACATTAATGGAATATCCTAATTAAAAGGCATGTATCTTGCAACTGTCACGAGGATTCGTTTTACAAAAGGACTGAATGAGAAGACGACAAGACCTAAACATATTTAGTAGAAAAATAAGATCAAACACCGCTTTCAAGGAGATGAAAATTTACGCTATTGTACACATTACCAGAGGTGATTAAGCTATGACTGAATTAATACAGAATGAGGCAACAAGTATTTACTAGTATACACCTACAGACATTCTTTCTTACAAAACGAATACACGAAGACTACATTATTCCTGTTCCCTGACTGTCAATGTTTAAGGAACCCTAAGCAAGTCTAGATAAACAAGTTGCCTATAAAAGTCGGTCTCTTGAAGGAACGTACATGAAAGATAAAATGAAATATTCCATAAACTAATGTTAGTCTAAACCGTCAATGCAACATGTAATATATACAATCTATGTGTTAGGTGGTTTGTACAATAACTTAATACGTGTATGTGTTTGTACCTATCACTTATATACCATAGTTTTTACAATTTTCTAGTAACTGACGTATGCCTTATTTTAACACGATGCAATATAGCATAATGTTAACACAGTTTAATGTTTTATAAGGTTCAACTAGAACTAGTGGAAGAATTGGACATATGAATGTTATATGTAAGATTGCGATTCTAAGTAACATACAAAATAATCTTTACAGGTAAGATTCGCATTTTCTAAAAGATGAGAAATTCTGGTATTAAGGCTGCTTTCAGACAGATGAGCGCAACATATTTAAAGAATTGAAAAGGCAGACGTTTAAAACAATTATAGCAGCAAGCAGTCTTCACAGTCTGAATCAGATGTATTTAATTTCTACTGTTGGCATTACTAAAGTACAGACCAAACCAGTTATATTTACTTATATAGCGATACGTACGTAGTGTTACTGTTAATAGGTGTCGCTGTCATCTCAGTATTAGGTTAGATAACATGTGTTGGGTAACTGTAGTAGTAACACATCATAAAAGTATGAAATGTTATAGAAACTTGCTAAGTGCCAATATGTAATACATTACTTATGTTTACAGCAGATCTAGGAAACATTTACTTTCCTGTACCGAAAATATATATTTGTAAAGGAAGTTAAAATCTGTTATCCTTGTTTGTTGAGCAACATTAGTTATTTATCTATTTACGTAATTACTTACTTACTTACCAACTAACATGTACTTACTTAAATATTTTCTGTTGAAAACTACTTTCGCTTTTAAATGAATACATTTTAACAAAGTCTGAATGTGCCATGGAATGCATTCTAACAACTATTGTACAAATATGCTAAAACGTTAAAATGTAAAATTTCCTTATTTCATAATTGAATCTAAAACACAGAAAAAAATAGGAACGTGTAAATGTATGAACGTTTCCGGTGAGAAAAGTATGACCATTAAACTAAATCTAGATTAACATTTACAATTCTGCTTTGATACCATACTAAAATTCGATTCTCTAAATATATGCATTTATAGTCCGTGTAGATAATATTTGTGTAACATACGGTGCTTAATGGAATTAGACCGATCTTAAATTATCAGTTCTACGACTGAGTGTAATACAGGTGCATGTGATGTGTCCTCGAATAAACTTCAATGTCGTTCATCTGAAACTATACTACATAATCTTATAAGTAACGATTTCAGTATAAATTTAAATTAGGGTGAACAGTATATGCGACTAATTTTGTATTGTATTCAATGACGATACAATGATTTATCGATAGACAAATGTGTTGATGGACTGATTCAAAACTGTGTAAATTTTTTCAGTGTTAAACTTAATTAAATTTCAATCGCGCAAACTGCTGACTTTTCAACGATGTTGTACGAAGATATATGGTCAAAATATAATTTAAAAAGCGAGGTCATATTTTTTTTAACTTTCCGAATAACCCAGGAGAAAACTGGATTTCACGTTCTAAAATTTTGTGTTACCCACAACTTACGGTATTGGATATATTATATATCATATAATTTACCCAAAATATGAATTTCTGTTATACTTGCTTTCTGTTAAAATTGGCTGTATCAACAATGAGTTTTGAATTTAATAAGGATTTACATTCCGCATAATACACTACTAAAATAATAATAAATAAATTGTTGGTGATGCTGTATACAGATATGTTATACAGATAAATGTTATCATGAAACGTTAGTTTTTAATTGGAGCAATAAGATGACACGTTGATGGTACATATCGCATTGTTTTGTTATTTGTACATTCAAATTTTGAATCTTCTTACAAACAAACGAGTTTGTTAAATATTTAAAACTTTTAAATACTTAGGAAAACTCTAAATTACCAATTTAAAACATTCAAAGTGATTATTCCAGAAACGAAAACAAAACTGGCAGGAGAATGTCAATTTCAAACCATTCCACTGTTCGTGTTTACAACCGAAGAGTAATCAGCTGGTAATGATTGACGTGAAATAAGAACTACCAGCACGTGTCAATTTCATCACGAAATTACCATAATCCTCGCCAAACATGATAAGAAGCGACTGGCCTAATATTTAGTAAATGGGCTCTCTTTTCTATTTAAATGACTTCTTGTGTTGAGCGGAAAAGGCTGGGCGGGATATGAACGGGGTGGAAAGTGGAGCCCAATAGGCGTGGAAAAACAAACATACCTGCCCGGGTGGGGGGATTACCTAAAGGAGGGACGTAAACACAATTTTGTTTTTTGATTGTCTGGTTCGAGTCAAAGGTCGATTTCCTAGTGGTTTCAACACAGGTGAAGGGTTTAAGACCTTACGGAATAACAGAGAACAGCGTTGTAACTGGGCAGGGTTTAGTTAAGTCTGTTATCCGGATCAGATGATTTCATGTACTTAATGGCAGGTGTTTGAACCTACCTGGATCACTTTCGTTTATACCAGATTAACAATTTTCCATTACAAATTAAAAATGTTGAATTTATATGAAGTCAGGTTTAAAACGTCGAATTAAGAGAACGCGATGCTGAATTATATTACTCTGATGCCATTCTATTTTGTTCATGTCAGCTTATTGTAGGAACTCTCTCTCTCTCTCTATTTCTCTCTCTCTCTCTGTGGGAATTCTCTCTTTCTCTCCCCCTTTCAAACTGAAAGCGGATCTCTCTCGCCTTTTCTCTCTCTCAAACTGTAAGTGTATCTTTCAGGGACAGTTTTATTTGATAACAAAACTTCGGGTGGTATTCGTTTCTAAATTTAATAAATTTGAATTTTGAGTAACTGCATTTTTGCCTCGATTTTCGATTTGCTAAATATTAAATTATTATTAAAATGATTACATCTTTAAATTTCACTTTGTTTTCTTTCTCTTGAGTGGACCCCTTAACTTTGTTTGCTGTTTCATATTCCATAAATCACTCGGCCCAGCCGCGTCTGTGCGCTTCCTCACGATATAGGATATCATTTTTTGTCTGATGTTGGAGTGTTTGAGTGGCGGCTCCTTTCATCTCTCAGGTGAGAATGTTAAAAAAGACCAACCAGTACAGGTTAAATAAGGTGAAGGATGAGACGAGGCAGGAAGCGAGTATGGCTTTTTTGACAAAAGTGAGGAAACGTTTTCATCAATTAACTCAAGAATACGATATTATTCGGGCTTTAGACATACCACTAAGCGAGAAGAATAGCCGCTAAGCACGCCGGCTCGAGCATGACAGTACATATAATTGCGGGATCGCTGTTTTTCGACACTGTAGCCGAGCTTGGGAATATTCAGCGTGGAGATTTTACATGAAAACAACATTCTTACCTGGTTTTGAAGCATTTCTCTTTATCGTCATCCACCTGAACGGTTTTGACTGCATCCCTTGGTTACCACACTGTTCCGACTTCAACGGCGACCCCCCGGGGGTCTGGGAGAGGTACGGACTGTTACCCCCCGTGGATACCACATTTCGGGTGGGGTCTGAGGCACATGTAAAAGGCGTCCGCACCCCCATGTCCATGCACGATCCGTTAGAGTTCCCATTTGGCACATAACAGTCAGCTACTGTGGGGACAGTAGGAATGTCCCCCACCCCAAGCCCGTACCCTCCAGGGTGACGGGTCCGAATGACACTGGCTGAGACGGGGTAGGGAAGCTGAGGGTTGCCTCCCAGAAGCTCCCCGCTCTGTAGACCTCCCAGGGAGGGGTCGGGCCCGTAATACCCCTGGCCTGTATCTAGTGATCTATTATTTATATTAGCAAATCCGTAAATACTCGCAGAAATATCGGAGTTTGGAAAACTGTTGGCATAGGAGTGAGCGTCGAGATTGCACAAGGTGTAGTCGTTATCGGCATTCATAATTTTGTCCACTTCTAAGTCGTGTCTGTCAATAGGGGTACTCAAATTAGCTGTCGATCGAGAGATAAATCTGAAATAAATGAAGGTAAATTACGCCGAGAAAATGACAGGATTAGGGGCGCGCACGATCCCACGTGACAAGCGCCAGCCAATCAGATTGCAGCGATGTTGTTAAGGATGAAACGAAGGTTTGATAGATTGGTCTAGCTGCGAGAACATTTTCTAATTTCTCTCTTGTTTTCTCGTCTTAAATGGGTGATTTCTGAGCTAGATTTACGACTTCTACTCCCAAAACGCGGCGAGAGGCTCGAAACAAAGTGTCGAAATCATGCAGCGAGTTTTCCCGGTTGGGGTCGTCGTTTTCATCCGGACACGTGGGACGTACAGCGAGAGGGGACAATTCGATCGAAGGTATTTGTGTTAAACACCATTATGATTGTATGAGGAGCCTTGAAATCTACATGAACAAATTCGATTATTTCTTACCTCGTGTCTGTCACAACCCCGCCTGTCGTGTCGATTTCAGATGTCATTTTGTCATGTGAAATGTACAACCTCACAGTACCGTTACCGAGTCATTAACAAGGCCGTGTGGGATAGTCACGAAATTTTATTACAAGACCTCTTTGGATCTTTTCGAGTGAGTCTTATGCTATAAGATGCCCTTAATAAGTTGGTGACAGTTTTCTTTAGGGAAGGCCCCAGGGACTATATCGACACCGTTACGTCATAAGCTAGTGAACTTCAAGGCAGAGAGGTGTTAGCGTTGAGACGGGGCTGTCTCTGCCGTCAAGCATCCAGCCTTTTGTTTTGTCTCATATGTACCCGTGACCTGTGAAAATCTGTTTGAAAATGACATTTAATTATGTAGATTTCAATGGATGTAAATTTTGTATTGTTTCGCCATTATCACTTCTTTAAGCCATATTGCACGGACCCATGAGATTGTCCTCGCTTGAACTAAAACATTGAAAGGTTATTTAAATTTGCAGTATTGATGTTTATATTAATGTCCATTTTTTTTTTGATAATGATAAGATCAATTATTATTATTATTATTTCCCAGGTTTAAAAAATTATATTTGTTAATTGTGAAAGCTGCATGATTTGAACTCTTTATATAAATTTATTTAAGTACCGACTGAAACCTACATGTTAAGTTTTACAGGTTAAACAACATATCTAACAACAAATTTATATGTGAAAATATTTGTACAGGCAATACCATACATATATATGTGTTAACTATTAATTTAAAATACACAAATAGACTGGAAGAAATGGGACATGACATTAAAATAGATTAAATGTTTCTAGCTGCAGATTAAAAGTCAAAAGTGAAATTGTTTCAATTACAATCTCTCGAATGACTTCACACAAATCTTAAAATTTCATAATATACAAAACAATTGCAATTTTAATATTGAATATAACATTCTGTTATTATTCTAGATGTAAAATGAAACCAGCTCTTATGAAAAATATTTAAACGTACAATAATCAAAAGATCGTGAACCTTAAATGACAACAGAAAGCAAATCCATTTCAAAATTTACTGTCTATTTCTATTTCTCTATTTCTATGTGTACATACCACAATAACGTATTATAAACATTTTAATATTGTTTGGACTTTGTAATTTGATCTCCAGCATTTTGAATACAATTTCTGACAGTTCGACAGAGAACATATTATATGATATCATGTCTATATCATCACCACGAGAAAGTGTCGCTGGAGTGGATAAAAAGACGCATGAATATTCCGTGTAGCACGTGGAAGACGATTGTCATGGAGTTTGCGTGCTGTCGTCTTTGACAACGTCTGCGATCCTGTCTCATCTCTAACAGTAATTACATGTAATTATACTCTCGCTCGAGCACGCCGACACATTTTTGGCCAAAATGCGATATTTAGCCAGCATTTTCTTTACAAATCCACGAAAAGGTTACGAGAGCAATGGATTTCATTTATACTGTTTGAGATTTCCCGTGGTTCGGCTAAATAACGAGTGGTAATGTGTTTTTAAATGGCCATGAATTTAATATTGTCCGCGAAAATCACATTTATTTGCATGCATCGAGTGTTAAAGACATGTAATTCAGCAAGAACCCTTATCTTTAATTATTTCTATTATTTTAATTAACATTGGAATGTTTTAGTTGAACAGGTTTATTATCTTAAACCGTTTAATTTTAGAATATAAAAGTCAGTGGTAACATAACATTTATACATGTAATTTTTGCATTCGATCTTTTTTCATATTATATGAATCTGCCAGTATAAATGGAATATGAATTATAGTAAATAGTATTTGAGTTGAGAAATAAAGTACGTAACAATGATAATATTTAAAAATATAGTATTTATTTCCTTAAACATATAACTTATTTATAGATTTAAAAAATGAAAAAAACCCAAAATCTTTTGAGACAACAGGGACATGCACCTTGAAAGGGACGTTGAAGTATTGCGAAAGCATTGCTTTCAATGTCCTTTCACAATCGGTGACTTTCTGAAGAAGATTAATGACTTGAGGATTTCAGCTAGTGTCGCCATATTAATTGCGTTATTAATGAAATTATGTGTCCGTTAACGTATTTAAACGGGCAGATAGCGGCAAAATTATTGGATCTCACTGCGCGGGTCTAAAACAAAGGTCGTGTTAATTGCAGCGAGAAGAAGCCTATTGCAACAGCGGAGAAATTAACACGAGGCGTCATGCGAGTTTCAACATTGAGTGGCGTTAGCCGTAATAGATTTCAGCTCGATTGACATAGTAATAATATTTGCCCTTAAAATTATCAGCAACAGACTTGCGATTACACTGATAATGCAGTGATTACCCTAAGACACTCTTAATAGCTAAACCAGTGGCTCTGGGCTGTTATTTGACTGAAGTCCGACCAAACGTATGGAGCGGTATCGGGATAATTAGATTGCCACCAGGGGGAGACTATAGAGCCCTGCGCCAATGCTGCTGGATCAGGAGAGAGGATTTAAGAACAAATTTCCTGAAGGAATTTCAACTTTGCAATGACGTGACAGCTACGAAATTAACAACCCCTATCAGAACGTTGCACGTTCGTCTCTGCTGATATTCGATACTCTCTTTTTAACTGGAAAGGAACAAAAAATAATTCTGTCTTGGTTTGGAGTATATGTATGGATGTGTGACTGAAACGGAAATGTGATGTCGTTTTCATGTGAAATGTGACCGGGGATACTCGGCTTATTTTTTTAACTACACGAAAACAACGCGCATCATGGATGATTCACAGTAATATATAATTACAAAATATAGCATTGAGTATAAACTAGCCATAATATAATATAATATAATATAATATAATATAATGCCTGTTTTTGGTTTCTCTGCAGAACGCCCCAGTAGTAGTGATGAAACTGCCTTAATACAAAGTAAAGAAAGACATCTTTTTGGTTGAGCTAACTTTTCCAACCCATTAATTTCTCACATTTCAATGAGGTTTATATGAAGTGTCGGGAATTCTAAAGTGTGAGCACATTCTCAGAAGGGTTTGGGAAATGTTCATTTCTCTGGGGCTAGCGCAATATATATAATAGAGGGAGGCAACTCTTAACGTATTGGTTGTTTTGACGTTTATTGTTCAGAGTTATGTTTCCTGTGGAGTCACGTGACAGTATTAGGATTAAAATAAAAAACGATTATTTCGGTTGATGATTTTGATCAGTTTGAGGAATAGGATAATGAACACGATTTTCCGGTATGCATTGCACTAAACACATATGCACTCCATAGAAATACCGCTAATCAAATGTAAGATGAGCTTGCGCAGGAGTAGAAATAATGTGACGCTTTCAGCATACACTGGGCGTGTGGGTACCAGCGCGTTATAAGTACACACTACTAATATCATTAGGTAGGCAGGTTAGTTTAATTCTGAGATGTTGGAAGCTGTACGCATGTGCAATTCATGAGACCCGTGACTAATCGATCTGCTGCACTGTGGTAAATCTACTGCATTCATGTTTAAGGAGATGGATGAACACACGATTATTAAAACAATTAAAACAAGAAGAAGCGTACAGAGAATACAACATAAGGTCCGCTGCCATCCCTCCGTTAGCAGTTGCACTCTCGGGATGGGTGTGTTCAGTGAAGTCACAGAGCAGGTCATGGCTCAACTCACATTTGTTTAACAGCAATAAACGTATTTCCAGTCATATACAATAGGATTAATGTAAATGCATTTATAATGAATGAAACATACACTTAACCATGCACTGAGATGATAATATTGGGAAAATATGAAACGAAAATGGCTTGTTAGTATCTTTGTACATATATTGCTCTGTACATAACGTCAAGGACGTTACACTCTGCTAGTCGGTTCACCCTGCTAGTCTTCCTTCCAGGAATCCCGATGCGCAGGACAAATGCGAAAAGAACATGTATCTTAAACCAGTATAAGAGAACCGGTAGACTGTCTTTTGTTTAGACAAGACTGGGTATAATATATTATAGAGGTATACCTTTGCGAAAAAAATGCAAACACGCTAACAGGCTAAATATTCCCGGATTTGAAACTGACAAAAGACATCGAGAAATTGACAAGTCTTGAGTGAAATAGACACCAAGGGTCAGGCGTGTATGTCACCGAGACAAACCAGTGTTGGGATATCTAGTGGGGACAAATTAAGCTCTCTCTTGGAGTCATTTGTTAGTTTCTCCACAGGAAGAATATTTGACCACATCACCCAGTCGGGATGTCTAGCTCGGCTTTTACTTTGAACACTGTGGGTATTTGTTTTCAAAGGTGTGAACTATTACATTCACAACTATGGCGTGTTTCAAAGTTTAAATTTTAGCGGAGTTTCGACTGAGACAATTGCTATAAACCTGTGTTGTTTCGTTGAAAAAGACCGCTATTGGCGCGAAATAGAGATAGAGTGTGAATGTGATACATGTATATATCAATTTGAATTGAATATTAGCACTGTATCAAAACACAAATCTAAATGGTAATGGATATACTAGTGAATTAGTCTTAGTTATCTTGTCACAATTTAGGTTTAAAACGTACATGTGTTTCTGCGTTTTTCACCTCATGGAATATAAGAAATGCTACAGTTTTACGTTTTAGTAGATTTGTACACCAGGTTGTAGAATACATTGCATGATCCTTCCAGATTTTGTTAAAATATAAAAGTGAGAGCAGTTAAATATTTAAAAACAAATATTAAATATGTAAATAACTAAGTAAGCAAGTAACCAGCAAACTAATTATAACTAACTACATGCAAATAAATGTGCCATATTTTGTGATTTATTTAGTGATTTATTTGATGAAATATCTTCATGAAAATGATGACAGAAGACGACGACATCCATGAATGAGTAAATCAGTATAGTTAAAAAATACTCAACATAAATGACAATATTTTTTATCTTAACAGATTTTATGAAATACCTTAACTATGTTTTCGTAAAGGAAACTTTTGATCAGGGTACTCATTACCAACTGACTGATGAAGGCAAGTGCTGTAAAAGGCTCACATTTTGTTAGATTATTTTCAACTATGGAGACATAAAATGTATAAGCTGTCTGTCTAAGGATCCCGTTACACTAAGCAATCTTAGCGCAAAGTTGATTGTAAGTCTTTAAAATCAAGATTTCACTACATCCTTTTAACGTTAAAATCTCGATCTTAACCCTTGCGATCAGCTTAGAGGTATGATCGATTTGTGAAACTGGTCTCAATCTAAATTATTTTTATTTAAAAAATGTCCATATAAGAATGCTATCCAAAGGATCAGTATTGTTAAAAATGATAATGTTTTCGTGTAATTTTTTTGTTGTCATTCTCATGACTTTGATTTGAATTAAAAATTCAACTTATTTGCGTAAAACAAGATTGTGCAATTAGCTAACGAAGGTACGTGTTTTTATTACTAGGCGGTACTCCATACACCTTGAATAATACCATAATCCCGACCCCTCTAATTATGCATATTACAATAACGACCGAGTTATGTTATTTACTATTACAGACGGAACGAGTGCACCATAATGAACAAACCTCATCAATTTCACGGCATCGATTACATCTCCCAGCCCGTCATGCAATGGATTTTGAAATGGAGTATAAACACAGATTGTCAATATCGCATGAACGTGTTGATTACCATGAAAATGGTCCGTGTTAAGTTCAAGTCATATCATAGTCAGGTAGGCCAGTCCTCGGTGTGGTGTGATTGACACATGAATGAAATTTACACAAAGAGGGTAGTTTCCATTCCTTTCAAATCCCATTGACTTGAGCGACTGTTCGTTGCAGATAGGGAAACCGTTTTAAAGGTTTTCAAAACTCTCTTCATAACGTTATATTTTTTTTAAAATATATGTATTTATTTTGGTAAAAAATAATATATTATTCCACTTGTCAGTACATGGAAAATGTTTGAATTCCAACCGAAATGTAAAAGAGTTGCAAACATAAATTATTGACAATATTTTATGAATTCTATTATATGTTTTGCTTATTAACCCCTTAATCCCCAACTTTTAAAATTGTGTTCAAATTGATAGAAGTTATCACCTATGCCATGAAAGCAATATATCTGACAATAATTATGCTGACATTTGCTTCTTTTGCCCATTTATGTAATAATATACATATAGGCCAGTGAATGTCCCAGGTTTTTCATAAGAAGATTTTTTCTGTAATGTTATCAAAAACCAATAAATCACTGCAATTATCACTTCTGTTTACTTTTACATGACATTCCTGTTCATGTTTATTTTTTTGTCACTTCATGTCAATTGGTTTTTAAAATAATAAATGAAAACAAGTAACGAAAGATGAGTTTCTGAGATAGATTCTTAACGGAATGTCTCAATCTAATAAGATCTCGAAGGAAGAAACATTAACAGAAAAATAATAGTTCGACATCAAACATGAAAACGTGACACAAATTTATGAAATCCTTTGCATGAAATAGTGTCATAACGGCAAAAATATAATCCTTGAATAATACCCGGTCTGTCAATGTGCTCATATAAACAGAAACAAACAGCTAAATATCTGCAGCATATGCAAAAGTATGCTTCTGCAGAGAATATCTTTAAACCAGTATGCGATAACTACAGTAAGCATTATCTAAAGGTCGACAAATGTAAGGTGAGCTATGACCAGCGCTATAAACTCACTGAACAGATCCACATAGAGCGCTTCTTGTAGACTACCATTTAGTCCCAGAAATAAGCTTAATCTACAAAATTATGTACATAATACCGCAAAAATAATAAAATCAGAAAAAGGAGCCCAGGGATATTCCCAGGGATAGGCTCCATTTTCTTTGTATACATGCTCTACATTCATCTGCTTATGCATACCGGCTCATACTGCATGTGGTAGATTAACCACAGTACAGCAGAGCCTTCAGCCATGGGTCTCATGAATTACACGTGCGTGCACCTGTCAACCTCTTAAAATTGAATGAACTCTCGTTTTGCCCACCGGACGATATTTTGACTTATGCGCTAGCTCAACTAATATTTTGTCAGATAATCGGAATTACTCGTCATCACTGAAAAATTCTGCTTGAAAAAAAACCCAGAAAAAAATCAAATGCATTTATTTCATTTGAACGAGTAATAATATACAATTTTATGAGCTATCGTTGTGAGGCTATTTTCCGGTTTGCCGTCGTCGTTTACCTGTGGCCTATTGGGTAATTTAGATAAGATCTACCGGCGTTCTGCTAGTGGTGGGATATTGACAAAACAATAGCGAGAGGACGTGTTCCATGATACGATCTAATTCCTTTGTTTGACAAGTGTCACCTGTTAAACACGTGTCATCCACACCTGACGTTTCACGCACTCGATCCCGGGGTTAGCATAGCCCCCCCCCCCTCACAGGTATGATCATTTATTCCCTGAAGGTGAAGAAGAAAGGCAGAGCCAAGTTACCCCTGTAGTCATACTGCAAGACTGGGATTTAGAGTATTATGCTAGTCACGATTACATGATAAGTCAAGATCATCAAGTCTGGATGATGCTAATAGCTGCAGAAGTCAATCACTTGAAGGAATACTTTTGTAAAAGTGGAATATAATATTTAATAGACTCCCCTTGTTGGTTTGGCAGCCTGCAATGAGGTAGTGGAATATTATCCATTTATTTCTTTGCCAGGGAAACTATGAAATGACAATATACAATCTGGATTATTCGGATAATGATTCCGTGACTCGCCGCTCCCATTCCTAACTTTCTGTTTTATATTTATAATCATATGGAGTAATTGTTGCTCCTGTTTCAGCAGATCCCCAACCAGCAGATTCTAACCCTATGCTATATATATACTGACGTCCAAAAGAAAGTATACCAATATTTTGAGAGACTACTGAATAAATTCACAATTGCGTTGGATATGCAAGAGATATCCCTTCAAAATAAGAAGTTTTATCAACGATATGATGTCAATCACATATTACACTCGTTGAAATCCTAGCATCCTTTTAATCAGCTATGACAGAAAGACGTAAAGGAAAATAACTGAAATCATTTGGTATCGTTTCTTTTGCCCGGATGTATATAATTATGTGCGGAAGTATATTTTGAAACGAGTGTGCCCAGTATAATGTACGAGGTGTCAAACAGTTAATTAAAAGCCTAACATATTTGGGATAGTTTTATGTTTTAATCCACTTCAGAGAATAAGTAACTAACTAATTGGATGTCTTTACCAAAATATCAAAACAATTACAGTATTTTGATTAAGTCATTGTGACACACATTTCTCCGGCGTTCATAGTACTGTCCACCTGCAAAGTCGATAATAGATCATAACATGCACGATCATATACTAGTATACTAGCTATTAAAACAGTAGGGGGTCCCATTTCGTGTTTATATTTGTTGAAAATTCAATTGTATAGATATAAACGAATAATAAATAGAGCAAAATTGTTCCTTTTGTGTTCGGAAAATAAAACAAAAATGTATACATCCTGCCCAGACACTTTCCACAAGATTCGCATGAATCTGGCTGGGGTGCCTTCGAAATTTACTTTTATACTTGTCAGTCAGTTTCCATACATTTGACCAATTGCTGTCACAAAGAAAGCTTATCAAGTTTTATGTGTATCGTTTGAAACTGAAATTGAGTTCTTTTGAGATTAGACGTCTGTCATATAATGAGCGTTTCCGTCCCATTGACATGTTGGAGGATAGCGCCAGACATAATGCTGTGGTGGGTTTGTTGAAATATGTCACAATCGCTGCTCAGCAGATTGTGGTTAAGAAACCGTCAGACACAAAACGTCCATTGCCTTACAAGGACCTTGAGAAGAACTTCGCGTGCTAATTGTCAGTTGCGGGTACGTTTCCTGCTTTGGTAATAGTATATCGACGCAATGATATTTATAGATCGAAAAATCTAAGATCATATACTAGTATACTAGATATTAAAACAGTAGGGAGATCCCATTTCGTGTTTATATACTGACGTCCAAAAGAACGTATACCAAATGATTTCAAATATTTTCGTTTACGTCTTTCATACCATAGTTGATCAAAAAGATGCTTGGATTTCGGTGAGTGTAATTTGATTGACATCATCTCATTGA
>JAUELE010228657.1:0-12242 GCA_031471655.1 Diodora aspera | reverse complement strand
TGTCCAGCGCCAACGGCGCTAGCTGCCGGAATCTTGTAAACTGAAAACGAGATAGAGAGTCAGCTATTTCATTTTGTTTTGTATGATGAAAAAAAAACTAACATTGTCCTCCGTGAAAGTTGGACATGTTACCAGTGAATATGTATCAACACGAGCTACGCCTACCTTACCAGGACCTTTGTCCGATACTTCTGACCATTGGGGTCACTATGTATGATGACAAAATCCGATTAAATCCGACAAAAGTTAGAAGTATGTACTTCCGAACGGGTGTATATTTCATTTACAAAACAGAAATTGTAGTCCTCATATCTTGATATTAAGTTTAGCATACCAACCTAAATTCTTTAGAATAATACTAACGACAAAACAAAACTGATGAAATGTCAGTGAAGGTGTAATGACGATGAATGCCTGTAGATATCAGTTTTGGCGTGTAGATCAATACCTACATGTAGTGTCCATCATATTAGGCGATACGTGGACAATACCGTGAATGCATGGGCAACTGTTGACTATATTGATTATGGTTGACCCCGGCATTCGCCGCCATTCCGCCTAAAGGGCTACCTCAAGCTCGGTCATGGCGACGGGTCTCTAGTGTACATTCTCCACTCGAGAATAGCTTCATAGGAGACATGTCATGTCACGTCGCCAATGACGTTTTCTGCCATCTGTTGAATCGTTGCCAACATCTCGATTCGTCTGTTAACATGGTGTAACGCTCACTGACGCACATCCCGGTCCTCGTGTTGCATGGCCATTCCCATATTTGCAGCCACCGGCGCGGTATTAGGGTCACACCCTTCACAGGACGCCCTTAGTTCAGGTCTGTGACAGTAGATTTTGAAATTCGTCCTCCTATTATTGCACGAAATTATCTATTGATGACTGGAGCAGCTGCGAATAGATTGCTTCGAGTACGAAATGTCATGAGACGATCTCGTCGAGGTGTCGTTTTTAAGCCTACCACGCCTAGGTCTTATTTCAACCCACCCCTACTTGTCGCACAGGCACGAAATGGTACTTTTTGTTTTGCAACTTGCAATAGTTATGTCCCACAACTCACCATTTTGTCTGTTCATTGAGATACCGTCTTGATAGCATTTTGAAGCGCAAGCTCAGCTCATTTGCATTATTAGTGATTGTGAGTTCCTCAATCGGCGCAGACACTAACAATGTGCACATGCAGCACGTGTTAGTCATGCATAATGTGTCACGTCATTGTTCGTTGTTGGGTTGTTATCAAACACGGTATTATATAACAGTACACCTCAACCATAGCTACACACGTTTTATTTGGTTGGTAGTATTATAGATCTCACAAAAATGCTCTACGTATGTTGTGATTACTTTCAAGGAACGTTTTGGATGGTCAATATGGACCCTGTTGTTCACATCCGGGGGTCGCAGTTTCTCTCAAGTGAACCCGAGTGATTGGTGTAAAATGCGAGAGGCTACAATATTTCCCAACATAAAGTATGGATACAACATGAGGGAAATCACTGTGGCAATGAAAGTAAGCTTTACTTCCTCAGTGTAATATAATGTCACAGTCTGCTCCATTTTGATTAATTATGCGTTTCTGTATATATAAGATCTATAACCCTGAAGACAATAATTATAGTATAATTACGTTGCCTTTTCATCTCTCGCGTGATCAGGTTTCATATTGCAGTAGTATCAGGATAATGTTTTATTTATGTATTGAATTATGTCATTTAAAGCTAGGTGAGTTCACGAGCTTGCGAGAAGTTCAGCAACGTTGAGTTGGATGGGTGATTGGCTGTCTTTGGAAAGCCTCTAGGCCTATGCTCGTAAATTACCTCAATCCACCAACTGAAATTGGGTATGCCTGGTCGGAAAGCAATGGTAATGTGAAAGTTAAACTTCTGGCACCTAACTGGCAGCTCGGGTTGTAGGCTAGAGATTTCAAATATTTGGAAAACATTTCCTCGATGTTCTTCCGAACATTACTGGCCGAAGGGACAGAACAAATTCAATCACATAAACAAAACGATTGCATTTGTCATAGAGAAGAAGATCAGTCTTATTGAATTCAAGTGGCCACAAGCTGTAAAAGGGCCTTTTTCCAGACAATCTTGAATGAGACTTTTTTCCCCAAGACAGGCTGGTTCTGTTCAGCGTCATACCTGAGAGTGACCTCGAATCTAAACCCACACACATAACAGTGACTGACGGTAGTAAACACAAAACTGCCACACCACCATGCATTTTTAAGAGGTTTGTGCCAAAGCAGGACATCAGCCCACACGGAGCTGGACGGTTTCATCAAATCGACGTAATAAACGACATTTCATTGAAATATTCACGCCGAGAATCATTGCTGAGCGATTGCGGGCAAGGAGAGACTGGTGCTGGGCTGCAAAGAGAAAGCCCAAGCTCTCAAGTTTCAGACCATGCGATTTTATCCAGGCAAAGGAGTCAGAAGGACTGCTATACGGTTCTACACACTGCACATATACTCGGTGCAGTGGTTTCCCAGAAAGCCGGTCCTCAAAGTACTGACTTTGGCTTGACTTTGTGAACCTCCTTACCCAGTTGACTCCCATCTCTGCACGTTATTATTATTAGTAAAGTGGGTATTTACATATGTAATATTTGACTTACATAATTTGTGTTGAGTACAGTACAGTACAGTACAGTACTTGGATTTCTGACATTTAATCATATACATCCGCGATAAGGAAGCTATAGCTTACCATTAAGTTATAAATAGGGAAATAGTTTGCATCAACGATAATGGGGTCGAACTTTCATTAAATAATATGTCGATCGTTAAAACCACGCACACACGTTTTGAATAATTACATGATTTCAGCATCGAACTGATGAGCCAAATGGTATTCAAGTTGGTCATAAAACCGTGCGGTGGTTCTCCTTCCGCATCCTCCAAGACATATCTACATCCCTAAATATAAGGTTAGTATGCTATTTGTTCAACATTCAAGATACCATCATTCCACGCGAATATTCAGAAGCAGCGTCAAGTTTCTTGGCAAATATGTATTGCTACTTTGGACCTGTACTTTACATGTTCATATTTGTATATCTTCACTGCTTAGGTTTTTCGAGAATATCCACGTTTACCAATGTCAAGTTTCTTTTTTGAAGAATATATAATCAGACGAATTGTTATCGTCTGTTTCTTTTGAACCTCAGGTTATTAAGAGGTGTGAATATTTGGGACCTGCAAACCGTAATTGCAACTAATTTCTAAATTTTCATCGCAGTGCCGTCATGTCTTTGGTTATGATATATTATATTGTAGTTACAGGATCGTCTTTCCCAAAGATGGTGCCTGGGGAGTAAATAAAAATGGATCATGGACAGGAATTTTGGGCATGATACAAAGAAAGGTAAGGGAACGACACGCCCATGGACATTTAACAGAACTGAGGTTGCGTATTCTGTGCGATAGTTAAAATGATATACTTGAATGCAAAATGAGTCAACCTGGCAAAAACAATGCGTGGTGAGAATGGTTCATATGTTTTTATCTTAGTACTGACCTTTGGTGTGTTTCGCAAATATTACTTCCGTTCTTTTCGAAATCAAAGCTGACGGTCTGGTTTCAGCATCTATCAAACTTTCATTCCGCTTGCTACAACAACAAACCTGTGTATGGAAAGGTTACCAGAAATAACCAGAATAATTCAGTTGGTTCGGTAAAACATCCAGTCAAATTTACGCACCACCAATTGTATTCACCTGTAGTATGTTTTGAACCATCAACACATGAAATAGAGCGTGGAAATGGGAGATCCAAAGGGCCATGAATGATTCCGCACACATGCAAAGCACGTGCTGCGAGACAAGTGCAAGGGTCACTGTATCCCTCTCGTGTCCAGTTTTACAGTTGATCTGTGTCTTGACAAAGCAATCTTCTCTTGCATAAACTCACAAGAGAAGACAAGAATAGAACCTTCAAACCGAATTATGGCACGATGAATGATTAGTGTGGATCAACAGTGGTTAATTATTGTAATTAATGATTGTGATTCTACTCAGTCAGTCATCAATTGTGTGATATAGAAATACGCAACAGGCAAGGCAAGACGTAGATAAGCTAATGCTCGTGAAGACAGGCTCCAAATCAGGGGCGGATCCCGCATTTTGGACAGGGGGGTCCAACTTGAAAGTGATGGGGGTCCAACGTCCAACATACAAAATGTCAGTCCAATCCGGAGTCCGAGGACTCTTTACTATGCACTTTTCCGTATTCGATTTTCAAAGGGGGAGGGGGTCCGGTCCGTGAGTCAAAAGTCAAGTCGTTCTGTATGGAGACCATTGGGCATTCACAGACAGAGGATCACTCCGCACAGTCAAACTATGGTTAAAGACATCTGGCCTGGCTTTAAAACGTCATGCGATGACCACGTTTTCAAGCACAGGAAGCTACTGTGATGTAATGCGGTCCTGAAAAAAGATACATTGGTCCGACGTACGTAGATGTCTAGATCTGTTGCATGTTACTGATGGGCGAACATGCATTTGGTGTGCCACATGTACTATCTTGTCATAATATAGGATAACCTAAATGGCTAATGGTATCAGAGGGAGATCTTGTAAAGAGCCGTGGTAGCTTAATGCCAACACGTCCGATACCCATAGGTGACAACAATAGGCGGTTAGAGGGATAGCTATTAACATTCTTTAAGCGCATGCTCATAAACCTGATTTAAGCTTCCTGTTCACTAACATCTGAAGATCAGCCATCTCATCAGCAATATGGGAAGGTGCTTAGAACGTTGCATTATCCCTCAAGAAGGGTCAACCAAATACTGACGTATTTTGGTATCTGACAAGGCAAAATATGCTTGCTCATTATTTAAAAACGTGTGTGTTTCAGCAGGCGCTCGTTCTGGCTATAGAGTGAAACTTGTTCAATTAGACATTCATTGACGTTGTTCGGATTTATGTTTCCTCACAGTGATATAATGGAACAGGAAATTCCATTTACAATACCGAATCGAGCTGAGGATCGGTTGTGTAGAGGAGAATATGCATTTACAACTGACGAATCCACGCATCTTTTGTATTGTTACAAAACTGAAATATGATTTACACCTTGTTAAATATGAACCAGTTCGTCATGTTCGTAACGTTAATTCCAATTTAAATTACGATCGCAGAATGTACAAATGTATCCGTCAGTTAAATATATTTGTTGCAGGAAGCTGATTTAGCCGGCGTGACACTTTCAATTCTCAGTGCACGGACATCTGTGATAGACTACATCCTTCCACCCCTGTTGGCGACAAGGTACATGGCTGCATATAAGAAAGAGGACACCGACGGCAACCCGATGGTCTTCATCACACCCTTCCAGAATCAAGTGTATTTTGTCTTTTTGGTGTCCTTGTTGGCTAACTGGATACTTCTGTCCTGCATCAGATGGTTGATCAACGATAGGAGAGGGCTGAGCATTGATGAGGGACGTGATACGAGGAGAAAGAAGGATACAGCCCAAAATAATTCTGCTGGAAAAGCAAAATTTTACATCACTGAATCATTTTTCGACTCTTTTGGGATTGCTTTTCGTCAGGGTAAACAATGCATTATCATTTTGATTAATCCTGGTTATTGCACATCACTTTTCTGAATAATCTTGAAATAACCCTCTTTAAATCAAAAACTGAACACGATCCCTTCAAATAAAGTAGAACGTTTATCTGGAGATGCATGGGGTGTCAAATTCAGGGTTTATGTAGAGAGACTTAATAAACATTTGAGGCTTCCAGACCAATTTCCTTTTCAGATACTGATAAGATCATAACATCCACCCCAGAACGACTTCTAGTTGCTTCATGGTGGTATCTGAACATCATCCTGTCGACAGTCTACTGCAGCGTTATACTGGCCGCCCTCACTGTTGAAAAGGAGCGAAGACCATTTCAGAATCTGCTTGACATCGCACAGAGAACAGATTATAAAGTGGGGTATCTGGGAAATTCATCATTTCAAACGTTATTTGAGGTAATAAAACATGTCTACATCGGTTCGTGTAACGTCTGACAATTCACATTTCCACTTTCATTTTTAAAACTTGTAAACTTCTAAAATTCTTTTGCGCAATTTGGAAATGTTCACATGCTAGAGGGTAACGGTCCGTGTAACGTTTCACAATTCAAATTTCCATTTTCATTTTGCGAGTTGGATTACATTTCTAAATTTCCAAAAATCGGTTCACGTTTTGCAAAATTGGAAACTAAACATGTTGACTAAATTTCTAAATTTCTTGAACTCATGTGCATAATGTTGAAGTTTTTACATGTAAGATGACATTGTGACGTTCGAGGGCTTATTCTAAATCCTTCTCTTACTATACACTGCCTGTTACAAAAGGTCGCAGTTTACAATAACCATTCACGTTTATGCCACTTTATGACAAAAATAAACGTCAGACGATGGACTCGTATCACAGTGAGCTTCAATGCCCATAAGGTCGCATGCTTGCGACGTTAAGCAGTTGCAGTACCTTGATGGATGATCAGCTCCAGTTGTGAATCATTCAGACCTTCCAAGGGTTTGACCTGCCTCACATTGACGTGATATGTAGTCACAATGTCAGTGGCGCCACACTGGGCAAGTGACTTTACTCTTTACTACCTCAGTCGACCCGGCTGCTTGGGTTACACCAGGTTGTTCGAGCAAGCTATATAACCTAGATTTAGGGCGATAGAAGACCAACAATTATATACAGGCTATTCATGTAGTTAGCACCCTTGTCCAAATGTCAGGTGGTGATGTGTTATAAGATCGTTATTTTCATTTTGAACTGGAATGTTGACACACTTGTGAACGTATTTGAAAGATGAAACCTTACAAAGTGACATGATAAGTGAATTATCTTTTTAGAAGCCTCCTGTAAGTTGCTAGCAAAGACTGAACTTGAGTTTAAATTTCCCGTATTTTTGGTGTTTAATAAGGAGTTTATAACTCGCATTGCGACAAACGAGCAAATCAACCTGCTGATAGGTTATTATCTTTTTTGTGTTATAAGAATGGACCCTGAATGTGAACCGCGACTTTGTTAATGTGCGATGGAACCCTTAAAATAATAAATACTCATTTTCAAAAACAAATACGAAAACAGACAATGTACACGGGCTATGTGCGTTAAAAAGGCGCATATGTCGCAAACAGGTTACCGGGTCCATGGACGAAATTAGACCAATGAGGAAAGTTGATTTATCAAACGTTATTCTCTTGTGTGTAAATTACCAACATCTTGCATGAAGCACGCACACAAGGTTTGCACCCAAACCCAGTTTACAGCTGACTATTTACTATTATTGGTATATCATACACAAAACTGGCGTCCTTTGTATATTGACGGTCTAACGACCGTGGCTTCCACGTAATGACAATTAGCAATGCGTCTCGACTATAAGGGGACCTCTTCAAGTGATCTGAAGTATCAAAGACGGGCGTACATGGCAACACGCAGAATAACAGATTCACGTTTGGCAGTCTGTCATCAGCAGGCTGTGTCACGCTACCTGGCAACTGGATGAGTTTAATGTAGACCACGATGTCCAACCCTCAACACCAGAGGTCAAGAGACACTCTTCGTGAACCCAGCCCTTCAGCAAAGCCCATGCGACACAAAGAGCGACTGCTTTCAGGATGATCACACATGATTTGAAACTACTTTATGTGTTATTTTATAATGTTTCGAGGATAAATCTGTCAACTATTGGTAAATATGATGATAACTTGGAATACAAGTTTCAGGACTTGCAGGATCATGGTAACGACATACCCAAATATAATGATATTCGTTTTCAACATCTCGCACATTACAACTATGACAATAACCTTCATCTTCAGTTGCGTCTCTACTGTGTGTAATCTTTAGTACGTTTAACTTGTGTTACTTGCGAAACTTTCACAATGCACCATGCGGATCATTTTCTGTTTTCAGTATGCTTCAGTATTGTTGTGATACTTAAATATTTATGTAGCAAAACGATAATGTTAAATTCCTATGTCACATTTGTCTTTGCAACGTTGCTTAGATGAACATATAAACACACGAAACGTAATATGGAGAAAGCACATAACATCGTCCTACCTTCCCAAAGATGGCGTTTGACGAAAGATAATTTTCGACATGCAGAAACATCTTAACATAGAAAGGAAAAACGTGTTTTGAGTGCATGTAAAATCACATATTTCTAATCCACGAAGTAGACATGTTTCATTTGATATCGTTGAGCATTGATATGACGGATCAGAAGCGGTGACACATGCTTGTTCTGGGATGGGCTCAGTTTAGGCGGTATCACCATGACTGCGTGCACATATCCACCCATTTGTGATGGACGAATGACAGCTTGCGACTACAAAGACAATATCACTGACCCACGTGCCCCGCCTGTCATTTGCTAGTAAAAGCGATACTGCCAGGACACGTCGTACTGGTCTCGTGACTGACCATATTTGGAGGCACCAGATACAGACCTTTCCCATACCATTCACCCATTGAGCACCTGTGGATGGCCTTGGAAGGCAGATCTAAGAACAGGTACATGCACCACAGATGTCCGCAGATTCGGGCGTGGCACCTAAACTTAGCATCCGTTACAATAAAAGAAGTTGCATCCATAAAACGCTTTATCATATTTAAGTAAATACCATTCCTGTCTTTTAGAAATATCATAGTTGCTTCGTACAGCTTCAAAATGTCAGACCACCACTCCATACACACATCAACCGTGCACGTTTCATCGGCTGATTTGTTTTATTTTAGGAATCCAGGATCCCGAGTCTGCGAGCTGTGCAGAAGAGGGTTAAGACTCTGGCTGCATTTGATCCCGATGTTTTACATAGCGATGCGTCAACACAGATAAAGAAAGTTGAAGCAGGGAAATATGTCTTCCTTGCTGGATTAGAGACTTCGGTATACATTTCAACAGACATCTGTGATATTGAATACAGAGACATGTTACTAGGAAACATATACGAGTCCTTTGCAGTACCAAAAAACTCTCCTTATAGAGAGGAGATGTCCAGGGTGTAAGTATTATTGCATCAGAAGTAATATTTAATTAATTTATTGATTATGTTTTTTGTTTTAAAGGTCCATTGCACTTGTCCCACAAGAATGTCTTTTTGGTAACGTTTTGTTC
Organism: Diodora aspera; assembly: GCA_031471655.1. Classification (NCBI taxonomy): domain Eukaryota; kingdom Metazoa; phylum Mollusca; class Gastropoda; order Lepetellida; family Fissurellidae; genus Diodora; species Diodora aspera. Next base: position 3,084 of record JAUELE010228657.1, on the reverse strand, counting down.
AAGACAGTCTAAAGGTATACACGTATTTATAAGTGAACAAGCAACCAACCAGTCAGCCAATAATGTTGGTAACTCATCCAAGATATGTAGATGTTTGTGTTATGGCTTACCTCTTATTGAACATCTGGACATCTTTGAGCGTGATGTAGACGATTTACGCAGGGAGAGACAGCAGACAACATCGTTCAGTGTTAGGTATCGTACTAAATGATATGTACTTTAGCAAGTAACAGCGTCACTTTCTGGTACTCCGACATGGTTCTGGAACAAGGATATCATTTATGTATTCCGCTTCCCCAAGAAAAATATATTCCAAAATGCATTGCTTTTGAGACACCAAGTGGTGAAAGAGCATTCTGAATGTGTTGAGCAATACGAACATACGACTGCTTATGAGACTTCACCAATTCTTCGAACAAGATACACAAGAAGATCTGTTGAACATCGTGGCGCCTGCTCCATGTAAATGTGCATGTGCTTACGATTACCATGTTTAATGTGCAGTTTAATACGACAAGTTCAAACCTTTTTAGAATCAAAATAAATGTATCATAATTATAATGTACCATACACGACACGTATTGTTGTAGATGATTGATTAAGATTGGAATATACAAATTGCATCTCTATGATGAAACACCATTAACATGAAAAAGAGATGAAAAGTTATTCAAGAATTAACTACAGAATTGTCGCCTACTTTTACAGCGTACACAAGTTGCAAGACAGTGGAATTCTTTCTAAATTGAAGTCGAAGTGGCTTCCAAGTAAAGACTGTCCGAAAAAACAATTTCCACGACCCATGTCTTTCATAAAACTTCGCAGCATCCTCTACTCAGTTTCATTTGGACTTGCCACTGCGCTACTAGTGCTACTGCTGGAGATACTGTGGCATAAACGCAAAGGATCTGGACATATGTAATGTGATGACTGTGGTCAGAACATGTAAACTAACTATTGCCATGATTGGCATTGACAAGAAGTAACATTTGCTTAAGTTCTCGTTTCAAGTGCAGTCGAAATGTGTCATATGTCTCCTTTTTGCTGAAATATAATATAACTGTCGTAAGGGCGTGTTTCCTTTGACGTTATAACATTCTTTGTAACCAAATACGACTTCCTGTCATTTGTTACTGTTGCTACGTGCATGTACACACATTATATTTAACACAATAACAGTTTATACTAATAAAAAACTGTATGTGTGTATGTTTTTTAATCGCTTATTTATCCTCAAGGCAATTACCAATCCTCTGAAGTAGACTGGACAAACATAGGATAAGATGTTATTGTGGAATCATGCGTTTGTGACCAACAGCAAGATTTAGCGGTATTGTACAAAATGCCGGCGCAAGCTATTTCTGTCATCATATTCGAAATCCAGTGTATAATGACTCCGCCAGCGTCCGTCATATTATTCCCTGGATGTACTCCTATTCACCATAGACGTTTTGTGTATATGGAAAGTCCAAATTTGCTAAATGTAGACAACCAATGAAATGTCGCATTCACTGCACGAGACGAAACTCTCGATAAATTTAATCACATAATGTGTTAGGGGAGAAGTGCCACATGATTGGACGCACACTTTTGCTATGGAAGCGTCATTGATTGTCGTGAATAGGAGTGATTCCAAGGTATAATTTGAGTCATTATATCCTGGATTTCGAGGATGATATAGAATAGCAAAAGATGAATGGTCGAAAGCAAGTTGACCCGTTGATCTGGTGAAGTACAATCGACAAGGGTGATGGATTGCAAGATCGGGTTAATACAGTGATAGACGACGCTTAATATTTATGCATATACGCCTATAGCCTCGTTTTGGTTTGCATGTTAAAGGTTATGCATTAGGTCTCGGACACAGAAAGACATTTGGTTGGATCTGCATAAGGTCTCGTATGTACAACCTTTGACATGACAACGAATACGAGGTTATTGGAGCATGTGCATAATTATTACGAGCAGTTTATTGCAATGCTGTTTATGAATGAGACTAACCATGTAACTGAATACAGACAATCCCTTTGCAAGATCGCAAACATACCTTAGTGCCAACTGCGGTGGTGTGCTTAAATGCAGCCATCAGTTCATTAAAAATACAATACTTACTCCCAGCGACAGTATACAGACGTGTGAACATAAGTAGTCGATTTCTATTTCTCGTTTACGCCATACCTGTACATCACCACTTGTTTAAACAAGGATGATACGTTCTAAGGACACTAGTTTTGTTGTGGCAGTCAGGTTACAAAGGTATTGATGTTGGCGTGATTGGTCATCAGCGTTTGCAATTGTTCCTCATAAAGTATAAAGCAGCTTACAGGATTGGGAAAAAAACAACTTGTAACCAAATGTGCTACATATGCTGCCAGTCTATTCTAAAAAGGTGTAACATATTGCTTGTGTCATCAGTGATTCACCATTTACATTGGAATGGCAATATGTCTGCCATAACCCTACGTGATGCGCAAGCTGCACATCGAAGGTAAAATACAGTACATAACAGTCATCGATAGAAAGAAAAGTGAAACGATAAACAGTGGAGGCCCTATTCATATTAACTGACAACACATCACTCCCCATGGGGTCCCAGCATTAATGCCTGGGATAATATTTGTAGATATTTCTTGACTAGGTATACGCATCTTTCGAAGTGCAATTGGATATATCGAATTAAAATTGATACATTACACAATTCTGGCGTCTTTATGTGAGACCGGAAGGTACAGAATGTCACTTTATGCAGTCATGTGAGTGCAGCCATCTAGTTTGCATTCAGTGGAACATCTGTAAGGCGACCCCCGTAACGCGCCGCTTAAGAAGTAACAAATATTCCTTCCTTAATCATATGATGCTAATTCCGCACGCAGTCCATATTCTAAACATATATAACTGCAGTTATTATCAGTCCATATTTTGGATAGCTCACCTACCACAGCCATCTCAAGCGAACAGTTGCAAAGCAGTCCACCGCAGAAACATAAATATACTGACGTCCAAAAGGAAGTATACCAAATGATTTCAATTATTTTCCCTTACGTCTTTATGCCATAGTTGATCAAAAGGATGCTTGGATTTCGG
>JAUELE010228646.1:0-12243 GCA_031471655.1 Diodora aspera | reverse complement strand
AGATAATGGTTGCCCAGATTGCACAAATCACTGACCGCAAGAAACCGCAAGAAACCGCAGGAAGTCGCAAGGAAAACAGCAGTCAGTGGGCAATAGGCATTACTTATGTTCTTCTTTGATCAACCATACATGGTTTGATTGTATAAACATGACTTATGTGATGTGCGGTCAACCCTAAATTTATTTAGAAAAGGGCGTAGGCGAAATGGGGTGTAGGCGATATGAGGTCTGGCCGTTCTTCCTACATGATATAAACACATATGCGTAAAATTACAAACTATTTCCACGACAACGGTTGTTATTTCAGATGTAATCGAATGGTCCGTGCTCCATGTTTCATTGCAATGTAATTCTATACGATTTAATTTCTCCAACTGCCTCACAATATTAATACAGGGGATACAGCAACTGTGATTGTTTACTGAAGAACAACACAATCCGGTTGTGTGGTTTTTACTTGAAGTGAATTATAGTGTTCACCGGTTTAGGAAATATTACTTCTCGTTAAAGTTGGATACGTGATCCCGAACACGAAATAAGTTTGGTGCTATCTGTGTGAAATAAATAACATGAACCGTAAGCCATACGTTGTAAATGTGTGCCTAATTAAATAACGCCGTATTCCCATAGTCCCGGTAGATGCAGACTGGTTTGTTTTGTACTGTTTTCTACAGCTTCGTTCCGAACATGTCTCTCAGGGTTTTTGAGAATGTCCCGTCGATTTCCGTATGCTTTCCGAATATGAGTCGAATGAATTTATTTGCAAGCCAAGCGTTTCTAAATGTTTACTAATATTTGAAGATTATATCGGAAAGATTGGAATGAGTTTTTTTAATATACTGCCGGGCAAAAGAAACGATACAAGTTGCTTTCAGTTATTTTCCCTTACGTCTTAATGTCATAGATGATCAAAAGGATACTTGGATTTCAACGAGTGTAATTTGAGTGACATCATATCGTTGATAAAACTTCATAATCTTAAAGGGATATCTCTTGCATATCCAACGTAATCGTGAATTTATTCAGTAGTCTCCTAAAATATTGGTATCGTTTCTTTTGCCGGGCAGTGTAGTTACTTTCCTTGTGTTTCTACTAGTCTCTTTAAAAATCTCTTCTCTCAAAATGGCTCGCTCTTAATGTCTCAGACTGCATTCAATTTCCTTCTGTATTTATCATTAGATCGCCAAGATGATAGGCTCTCTCACATATTTACGATCACTTCAGGTCAAACACAATGACTTTATTCTCATTCAGAGTCCATTCTTATAACAAAATAAAAATCCTTCGATAGGTTGAGCGTGTTGATATTTACCAACTTGAGTTAGCGAGCACTATATCCGAGCACTTCTTATTTTACATCGGAAGTATCACATTTTCATTCAAATTCAGTCCTTGTTGGCAACAACAGGAGATTCCTGAAATTAATTCACTCAACATATCAGTCTATAAGCTTTCATCTTTCTCATAAACCCGGGAGTGGGCTAATTGTGCTGTTCAAAATGAAAATAAGATCTATCAACTCATAGGTGGCTATATTATGAGAATCTTATACCATATCAACTTGTCGTGCTCACGAAACCTCTATCTGCGTTATGTTCTGGGCTGTACCTGGGGTTTGGGACAACGTAGAATGTTGCGGTTTGTTTTGATTTGAAGAGAAATGTATATGGAAGCAGTCGATAATACAAACTGTAAAATATGTTGACTAGTGACTTGGCTATCACGTTTCTCCTAAAGCAGTTTCCTTTGGTCAGCTCGGTAATATTGTCCCCCTTTAGTAATACATTAAACCCTAGGAGTTTGAATATATAAGACGGGCGAATTCGCCGAACTAATTTAATTTCTGGATGATGTTAGGCTGGAAATTCTGGAAAATGATTAGAAAATTTAGCAAAACATGATTTTTAGGGGTTGTTCATGACTCGACTGACCAATCAGTGATTCGAATCCCTATGCGCCGTTACTGTCACGCTACATGACGTTATCAACATGGTAACGCGCACCTCGTCTACGCCAAACTCTGTGTCTTCCATTACTAAATATATATTATGGGCAAAAGCGAGACTCATCTGTGAATACCGTGTTGTTCCGTGTTGACCGACGTCACCGTAGTCACTTATCCTGGCCCACCTGAGACGTTCATCTTTGTGACCTCGCGTTAAGGGCACTGCAAGAAAAGGACGTGGATTATGCAGCCTTGCGAAATGCAGTCGATTACGGATAGTTTGGGGATGTACGATGTCGCCAGTTGCCTGTTGCAAGTCAATGATCACACTTACAGCGTATGCGAGTCTGTGGCGTCGTGATGACGTCACTAAATATCGATCCTCGCGTTGTGTCGTTGCCAGTGGCCTACCTGATCGTTGTCGAGCCCACACATGCTCTGTCTGTTTCACACGTTGTCGAAGTTGTCAAATGAAATGACATTAAAATGACGTGCAACCTGTTGCACTCTCTCTCCAGCATTAATAGTCTACCTACGGCTCCATGACCTTGAATTTCGGGCATTTCTGGTCGGCGCCCCATGTGTAAAGTGCTGTTCGTTACCATGAGTTTTGTGCCAAGAATTCAGCTCGAGAAACAGTGTGTGCAAGATGATTGTGAACTTTCTATATTCACTAAACATTCGCGTTTACACGTTCTCAAAGGGCAGGTGTAAAAGGTAAGCACGGTAAGCACGTGCAGTACTCAAAATGTTCGACATCAATAGCCTACTTATGAAGATTATGTAGCAATGTAAATTAATTTCATGTTTATGATATGAAATAGCATATTGCTAAACTTTTTTTGTTTAGTATACATGTACATGTTTTTCTGATTTCCATCTATTTCTTTTTGAGTGCTGAAAAGAGGTGGAAGAATTTAATTCGTGTTTGTCAAATGTGTTTAGCATTCCATACTTAGATTAATTGTTCTATATTTAAACTGTTATAAGCAAGAACGTTGACTGTTTCAGTGGTTTATTGCATTTTTATGGGTCGTTATCGTTTCCAAACGTGTCTGAACCTGGGATACAATGATTTTATTACCTTTCCAAAGGTCTGTTGTTTTATGATGTGAAATACTCTTTCTCTTCACAGGTTCTGATTCGGGATGCAAGTTTTCGTTGCCCTCGTGTGTTTGTTGCCCTCTCTGAGCATCTGGGCAACTTACGGTGAGTAGGTTTAGCTATTTGAACATCTTCGCGCACTCCGGTAACCGTGAAATACACGGTGTCCTCCCATAAGAACTACAGTTGAAAACATCATATGTCATGGTCCGATGCACAGATTAACTGTATGCTGTCACCTGCATCTCGTTAATAAATCTGCCCAACAGCAATACTATTTTAGCTTACTAACTCACTTGTTTATGGTTCACCATTACTCCAATATTTTAAGTCTGGGTTGTTTTTTCTACCATATTAATACAAGAACATTGCACCAAATACCATTTACTCATCTTTCCTAAGTCCTTTATTTTCTGTTTATTAGATAACATTTAACATCAGACACTGATCAATTAGACTGTATCATAAGCTGCTCAACAGTTCTGATTTAAAGAATGTAGTTCCTTTGGGAGAGCTGATGGTATGTGCTCATTACATACAATAGGGGTGGCCCTATTCATATAATTAATCCCTGTAGTTCAAATGGGATGTAGTTCTTATGGGAGTAAACCGGATATACAAGGGAGATCCCTTCAAGATTAAGAAGTTTTATCAATGGCATGATGTCAATCCATTTATTCTCATTGGAATCTGAGCATCCTTTTGATCTAGTATGACATAAAGATGTAAGGGAAAATGATTGAAATCATGTGATATCGTTTCTTTTTCAGTAAAGAAACCTAAGGTTTTCGATAAAATTTACACCGTCAATATTCCCTTCAGCATGGGATCAAACATACGCAAACGAAACCCTTTAAACATATAATCAACTCCAGGGTTAATGCGGATGATGTGGGAACTGACAGCTAAGCTTCTCCGTAAGTGTCCTAATGATACATCATGACAATAATATAATTTCCGCTACTCCAGAAGAGTCTATAAATGGCAATGTAATGGGAAAAGTACAGGTGGTGATGCTCTTAACTCAGACCTGAATTAACTTATCCTTTCACATTGTCAGTCAAATACATGCAGCAGTATCGAGTTACTAATGATAATGAAAATACCACTCGGGAAAAATAGCATCTGGAAGAGTCACATACAATTAAAGATTAGGATTATGCATTAAAGGGACATAATCAAAGTTGCGTCTGGATAATCGGTCATAAACCTAAAATACGTTCAATTCGCTCATATTGTAACAAAGAATCTTCGGCGAATGTAAACCTGACCTTGGAAGACTTCTCCTGGATGATAAGATACCTTTTATCGAAGGAAACAGAACGACAGATCTGCATTGACGCTCACCTTTGTTTTGCACACGAACTCGTTTTACGGATCTAGCTAAAACGGTGACATGCCAAAACGGTGACAAGCCAACCTTGGCGAAAATCTACGGACAATTCAGTGTAATGATCGATGGATATATATATCTTTTCTTGTCACCGTTGTATCCAAAAAGTGTCACCGATTGGACCAAATATCTTTCCACGTTTCGTCTAATTGTGACCGTTTCGTCTAATCGTATGTCATCGTTATGGCGTATCACCGTTTTAGCCAGTTCCATGTTTGCTTTAGCGTATACATTCTTCCAAATGTAATGCGCAATGCGTTCGACTAACCCCGTTTCTTAATGGCATTTATTGGCTCAATTAGTGTGAAATCTATCGGAAAAAAATACAGCACGGTATTACATGTATATTACTCGATTGGCGTACCTGCATCTTTGATCATGTCCCTTTAAGGACGCTCTTATTTCAGTTGACAATGTCTTAGTTGAGTATTTTAGTATATACTCTCTCCAAAATAATGCTGTTATTTGAAAACACCAAAAGTCTGTCTTTTGATCTTCTCAAATTAATAATAATCAACGTCCGGTATATAACTATAAGCTGTAAGTATATATATACATCATTTCAAATACATAAAAAGCTATTCAATTGTTTGGTAAGCGTTTAGGGTAAACAGTTTTCAATCCTTTTGTTGAAAACTTACCCTGGTCTGGTGAAAAGTGAGACGGGTCGACCCGTCTGTGTAAATTGTGGTACTCTTCAACAACGCAGTAAAGTAACTTGACAATTTGCAAGCTCGTTCTCACTAAAGTTTCAAAAAGGTAATTTCTGAGGTACCATGCTGTCACAGTACAAAGTAAAATATATATTGTTTGGGGTCAATGAGAATAAAGGGACAGTAAGGCGCGTTCTCTTTTAGAGTTCATGAGCGAAAATTTAGATTTAAACTATCTTCCAGTTTGGGCTATCGACAGATGTGGTTCAAATGATGCAGACGAGACTCGTTAACGCCGAGGCGTATAGAGTGCAGTCAAAAGTAAATTAGGAAACATTGACGGAGTAGACCATCGTCGACAGACCTTCTCTAAAGGGTTATTATTTAACGACGGGATAGTAGAACTGGTGGCATCTGAAATAGAAATATACAAACAATATTTTTAAAACAATAATTAAGCATGAAGAAGTCTTCAAAATAGTTGAAAATAAATGCAGTCCGAAATATTAATACGCCAACAATAAGGATTAGGGATATACATGTATATTTTCTACTACTACAACTACTACTACTACTACCAGGGTTATATTTTCACCACTACTCCTACTACTACTACAATAAGGATTAGGGTTATATATTTACTACTACTACTATTACTACTACCACTACTACTACCAGGGTTAGATTTTTACTACAACTACAAATACTACTACTACTACAATAAGAATTAGGGTTATATACTTACTACTACTACTACTACTACTTATACTTCTACTTATACTACTACTTATACTACTACTACTAGGGTTATATTTTTACTACAACTACTACTACTTATACTGCTACTAATAATGATACTACTATTACTACTACTACTACTAATAATAATAATAATAATAATCCAACGACTCATGTTAATTTGTTTTTCACCGGGGTGATTGTCGCCAGTGTGTAGCACCAATACCTACTTGGGATAAGTGGAGTAAAGTACTAGGAACATCTCAATTTTCAGTTGCAAGCAACTAGTTGCAGATTTCAATTATGTTTAATTTTTGAACCACTCGAATTGCTCGCCCTGTCATCGATCGCCCCGTGTGCCAAGCCTTACAACTGCAATTCGGCGAGATATGTTTTCTGCTTGACCCTGATCAACGGGCTTAAGCATCACATGCGCCAGTTTGAAATGGCAGAAATGTGACAAAACAACCCACGTCCGTCAGAGCGATTAGGTTGATGGTTTATTCCTTATATGTGCACACAAGAGCGATCATATTGATGGTGTGTTTCCTGTAGGTGCACACTAGAGCGAGATATCAGATTGATGGTTTGTTCCATGTAGGTACACACTAGAGCGATCATATTGATGGTGCCAGCGATGAGTTTGACGGTTTGTTATCTGTAGGTGCACACTAGAGTGAGTGATCAGATTGATGGAAGCCCTTTGAGTCTGCTGTTAGGTGGAGATACCGCGCTATAAAAGAACTATCCATTATTATTATTATGGGTTCTTCTCTGTAGGTGCAAATTAGAGTTGGCGATCAGATTGATGGTTTGTTACCTGTAGGTGCACACTAGAGTGAGCGATCAGATTAATGGTTTGTTCCCTGTATGTGCACACTAGAGTGATCGATCAGATTGATGGTTTGTTCCCTGTAGGTGCACACTAGAGTGAGCGATCAGATTGATGGTTTCTTTCCTGTAGGTGCACACTAGAGTGAGCGTTCAGATTGATGGTTTGTTCCTTGTAGGTGCACACACGAGTGAGCGATCAGATTAATGGTTTGTTCCTTGTAGGAACACAAGAGCGAGCGATCAGATTGATGGTGTGTTCCTTTTAGGAACACAAGAGCGAGCGATCAGATTGATGGTGTGTTCCTTTTAGGAACACAAGAGCGAGCGATCAGATTGATGATGTGTTCCCTGTAGGTGTACACTAGAACGAACTGATTTACATGCAGGTGCAGAATCAGACATGCTGGAATCATTCTCTCGCACACTGCAGTAATGTTGCTTTCAAAATGCAATTTTGTAGATATCGCCCCACGGTGCAAGTTTACAAGGTAATGTGGGGCATTTGACAATATTGCAGACAAAAATTATTTTCCTGCAAGCTTTTGTTGACATGAATGTGAATGAGCCCTCTCATGCAATGAACGCCTGTAATTGTGAACAGGTATCAGTTTTATTCTTCCCAGGGGCAACAAACATTTCCTTATTATATTCTTGTTCGTCCATTGGTGCCAAATTTCTCATGACAAATGAAATTAAACATTCGGATATGTTTTGCTATTTTCAAAAGATAAGAAACAGTTTTTGTGACGCATTTAATTATGAATTTAATTGAAATGGAATGGAAATGGAATTTACCGCAAAGTGGTATGAAATGTAATGTCCAAATGACATTGCCCTACTTTTCCAGCAAGTCGGTTATAGCAGCAGGTGTGTGTAATGAAATAACAATAAATATTAGTTCAATTACTATAATATACTCACACGCAAAAGAAACGCAAGTTTTTCAAAATATCAAAATGTTGAAAAGCAAATCATGAGAAACCTCTGAATGAATATACGTTGATGTGGGTGGGAAAGGTTTTTTGTTAAGCGATGCATGCCATGTCTCTAATAAAGCTCCCGGGGATACAGCGCCAAAATGAACCTTCTGAATGTGCATGGAATGAGGATGCACGGGTTTGTTATGAAAAGCAGATGATGCAGGCAATCTTCCTATCAGCGGAGGGTATAAAATGTGCCTGGCATTTACGATAACCATTCAACGTCGGTAAGAGTGACAGTTTAGACAATGCTACGACTAACCCAACAACAGAGGCACCAAGTCATCGGACGTCTGCAAGCTGGCCAGCCCGTCCAGGCGATTGCCAACCACTACAACGTCCACATTATCGCAATTTACCGCCTTTAAGATGCCACCACGCACAGCATTGATGACCGCCGACGCCAACGTCACCACTCCACGCTAAAATCGGCTACTTCATCAGCGCCATGTTCGAGACAGGTTCCTAACGGCAAGTGAATCTGCTCGAGAGACCATAGGGACAGACAATCGACCCATCAGCCGTGACGCTGTCATACGCCGTCTTCGGTCCCCGGGACTTTAGCTGTCATCGTCAAGCGCAGCGGCCAGTTCTTACACGTTGCCATTGCCAAGCAAGACTCCAATGAGCATAAGTGCATCAGACCTGAATTTGTGTTTCTCATGGTGATGGCAGGATCAGGAGATGACGACGCCGAGGAGAACGCTTTGCTAATGGTTGTGTATAGGGCCGGAAAGTAAATCTCGCGAGAGCTGCCTTGCCGAAACTTTCCGGGAACCTCGCTCTTAAATCATACCTACAACGTCGATTCGGTTGCGATATTGCGCTTCGACGCATCGGTATTTTCCGTCGACATTTATAACGACATTGATCTTCAGAAGTCGTTACATGAAGATCCCAATGTCTTGTTTACGCGGTCAAGGAACGTGCGGCGTTGTCAATCGTAGCTGTGAAAATAATTATTCACTCGTGCGGAGACAACCGTTCCTAAAGCGTGCAAATGGCATTGCATCCAATCACACAGATATATTTACCTTTGACGCTAAGTTGCAAACCGGTAGGGTAAGCTTGGAAAGTTTTAGAAGGCCCAGATGAACCGAGTCGAGATGTCTGTCAAACCCACTGACCACAGAAACTCACTGTAACTTCGTGAAAGACGGTCTGTGGTCGATGAAATCAATTTCTTTTCATCCATTAGGACCTTTTTGTTGCATAAATTTTGCATCAAAAATATTTAATGATATGTACGATGTCTTACAGAAGTTATATATACCTGAAATTGGAAACTTTATGTTGATCTTGTTTGCAAAAAACAATTAATACACAACGCCGCTCAACTTGGAGCGGGGACTCGAGATCGATTTCGCGGTTAATAACTGTCGTAAACTTCTGATATTTTAATATCAGACATTTTAGACCTCGGTCTTTTTGGTTATACCAGACGATGTTTGTTATAAAAATTTGAGAACACTGGAAACGGCTTGTTTGTGACCGTGAAAGTAGTCGACTTAGGCCAACTCGATGTCATTCCATGGAAGTAACTCGTGCAAACGGGCTCTCAGGGTTTCTGGAAGTCGCGAGACTTCCGGCTCTATTGGAGAGGGGTGCATGGGGCGGTCAAAGTTTCATGATAAGGGCTGGCATAGGTCTTTATCAGCACTTTGGTCCAGTTGTCTTCCAGAACATTGATCCTGGTTGTGGGAATGGCGTCACTGTTCAGCAGTACATCAACCAAGTGCTCCGACCACAGGTTATACCATTTCCTTGCTCGACACCAACAACACATTTTTCAGCAGGACAACCCCCGTCTCTATACAGCTCGACTCAGCCAGGACTTTCTCCAGCAGCATAACATCCGTGTACTGCCCTGGCCAGCGCTTAGTCCTGATCTCATCCTCATTGAACATTATTGGGATGCAATCCAGAGACGGTGTGCGACCAAGATGGACAACTGCTGATCAGCTTCAAACAGCCATCTTAAATGTTTGCAGGGTTATTCCTATGAACATTATTAACAGACTTGTGCACTCCATGTACAGAAGATGTATTGCCGTTGTCAATTCAACTGGTGGTAACACACGGTTCTGACAAGCACATCTGTATTGGGAACTGTTACGTGACTCTGGGACATGTGCCAGAAAAAGTGGATACATAACAATTGGAATTACTTTCACATGATACAGGTCTATCGAACTCTCTCGTTTCCCCCTGTGGTCATTAATGCTATCCAAATTATAGAGAATCGAATTTGAACTTCAACTTGCGTTTCTTTTGCGTGTGAGTATACTATAATTACCAACCACAGCTCATTTATATATCTTCCATCTGATACACAATGCACGCACGTTTTTCAATTATATTTGTTATTGTATCAACGTATCGTTAATGTATATGATAATGACAATGGTGTTTTTTTCAATACTACGCTCCCACAATACATACAGTATAAACAAGGGAAATACAGCGCATGCAAACACCATTTGAGTTTGTTAACATAATATAAAAATAGACAAACTTTTGTAATGATCGCTATATCGCTACTCTATAATATGGATATCAACTTATTAATGGTAGGATTTACACTGAAATGTTTTGCAATAAATTTGTTTCTGAGGTTAGAATAAGATTTACAAATAAAGAACACATGCCATTCATCTTCAACCAGAATGTATCTTTTAGATTTACAATGGAGACAATGCCTTTCGTTACAACAAACATTTTCATATCACCCCATTTCTACAGCTAAGTTGAAGTTACCACATCGGAACTTTGAATAAATTCTTTTACGATGTTGGGGAATGTCAGAACTGCACAACCGCCTATTAACATTTAGTAGAGTTTTAAACTGCTAACAGTAGTCACACTTAGATGTAGCACACGGAGATGACTGCTATGACTGAACAAGGTTGTTGCTTAAAAAGGGAAACACAGATATCAACATCGCCGACACACTGACATATCCACGCATATCCGAAATCAAATTGGAATAAAATAGTTTTTATTTTCCTGGCCCAGTTTTGACAACCTACGTCGTCTAATGATTCTATCATAATATAACACTCTTTTGAGAGCCTAGTACATGCATCTGGCAAATATAACAATCGACACAAGTATTTAACTGATCTAGTCGTCTATATACACATATATAATCTCCCACATTCAACAAGAACCATTTACTACTTCTGGTAGACTGCCCAATTTTCAGAACATATTTCCCAAAACGTTTTTGTACAAATGCAATGGTTTTACAAACTGATGTGTCCCATATGTTAGAGGCGTAGCATAGAATAGGTATAATCAAGGAATCAAATATTTTAAATAGATCTGTGCAACCAATTATGCCAAGCTTCCTTTGAAAGCTGTTAACGCAGAGGATTGCCTTGTTAGCTTGTGATGCGAGGCAGGTGACTAAAATAGAGTCGAAAACGTGTCCCAAATATTTATAAAACGACATAGCTTCAATAAGTTTCCCATAATAATGCATTATTTTATAAAGACGTAAAGAACCAATTAATATAATACATACTAGACTTTCATCAAGTCCCTGTGACTGTGATTATACTAGAATGCCCTGTTTAAAATAATATCCCTTCAATAAGCCTGCTAGCCACAGGTCACAGCATGGATAGGGTGATATGCATTACCGATACACATAGCAATTTACAATTAATAACAAGAGAACGATTAAAAGTGACTTAGGGACTTAACAAAAGTCTAAATGAATACTTGTGGGCTTAAAATACATCCCTGGCGCGTTCCAATGTTGAAAGTAAAGTGAGACCATTGTTGGTTTTCATACAGGCTGATAAACTATCGTAAATAGAGGTAACAACATTGAAATATGTACCAGTTATACCAACTTCATACAGTGATTGTAATATGACATCATGTCTAAGGGTATAAAAAAAAACTTTAGAGATATCAAAAAAAGAGACAATAAAATCTCCCTCTCTTCTTACTGCAATATTTCTGGAATAAAGTGAGGCAGGGGGTCTGAGGCCGCCTATCGGGGGACGAGGGACAAAGCCCCCAGATGGTCTCGGGTTCTGACAAACTGGAAGAGAGTTTTTCATATGAAAAACCACTAATATTGAAGTATAACACCGTCTGTAGTTACGAATTGTATTGTACTAAACACATGTATAAGAAAACTGTGATGTCAAACAGTTTTTAACCTCTTTTGTTTTTAACGGTATACATAGCTTTAGTTTAAAATTCATATTTTAATATCATTGTAATTCCATTTGTCCTTTTTAATCTCGATTTTTAATTTCTTTTCTTTTCTAAAATGATGTGGATGCGTCAGCGTACCTGCATAAAGGCAAGCCGCCATTGTACGTTGATATGGATAGATGGCAGAAACAAATACTAAACTTGATATGGATAGATGACAGAAACATAACTAAACTTGATATGGATAGATGACAGAAACATAACTAAAGTTGATATAAATAGATGACAGAAACATAACTAAAGTTGATATAAATAGATGACAGAAACATAACTAAAGTTGATATAAATAGATGACAGAAACATAACTAAAGTTGATATAAATAGATGACAGAAACATAACTAAAGTTGATATAAATAGATGAC